>JBBMKB010091573.1:0-11222 GCA_037833945.1 Alaria marginata
CAGGCCCCTACCAGGGCCTGAAGGCAACTACCGCTACCCTACAAGCGTCGCGCTGAGCGCATCCCCCGTCCCCTCAAACGCCGGTTCGTCATTTACAACTCCAATATCTAGCCCGGTTCGACGTGGTAATTTGTTTGTACCGCGGGGGAGAATGGGGTTTCCAGAGGGAAGAGGCCCCTCCACTATGTTCGACACTAGGTATTCTTCCGGGGATAGTGGAGATGTAACCCCGACCGACAGGCAGGCGGTAGCCGGTGGTAACGCAACTGCGAGGGGGGGGGGCTCAGGCGCAACACTCTCGGAGATTGGTGGTCAGAGGCCGATATTGGCCATATCACAAGCCACCAGTGCTTCTGACATTGAGATGTCTTCTGACATTGAGATGCCGAGACTAGGGTCAGAGGGAAAGACGCCGGAGAGTCGGGGTCTCACTCGCGGCGGTGCGCAAATGGGTCCTTTTTCCCACGGTTCAGAAGAAGATACCGAGGAAAGCAGATACTCATCTGACAACCTGGAAATGGAAAACCCAGAACGTTCTCCGTCGAGCGAGGACGGGGGGGTTGGGGATGAATAGTGTTGATGGTTTCCCAAAACTCGGGTGGTGGGAAATTTCGACGTCTGTAGCTAACCCCTAAAGAGTTAGAGTCTGGTGTTTTGAGCCAGAACGCCTGGAGTTCGTGTGATATTGTATTTCGAGAAGTTGCAGGGTTTAGAGGGGATTGATGGGAGAGACACACCTGCACCTTCCCAGTGGATTCGGTTAAGGTTGTGCCGTCTTCGGGCGAATGGAAAACGCGCGCGAGCTAGAGTGCCAGATATTTTTCCGCGCCGTTTCCCTCTAGGTGCTGCAGTAGGCTGATGTATGTTTCGTTGTGGGTGGGTGTGTGCGTTTGGCTTAGCATGTAGGCAGTTCACTCGGCGGCCGTGCTGGTATTGTTGACGCCGTTTTTCCTTAGAAGTGCGGTTTTACCGGAAGGCCGAAGCGTCAGTAGGATCCGGGAAATCGGAGCAGGCGATCGTCAAAAGCGTTTCTACGTGGTAGTGCTTCCGTGCCTTCTGTTTCTGGGGGTGTGGCCTTTGACTTGTCCAAGCTTGGAAGAAAAGTTGTGTTTGGTCTTGACTCCTCCCACTACAATTCATTCGGGGTGGGTACGGAGGTATATATATATATATATGTACAGTAGTGACATTCACATTT
Organism: Alaria marginata; assembly: GCA_037833945.1. Lineage (NCBI taxonomy): Eukaryota > Phaeophyceae > Laminariales > Alariaceae > Alaria > Alaria marginata. The sequence goes on from JBBMKB010091573.1 coordinate 1,199, forward strand.
AGTTCTGACGAGAGTCATCCCACGGTAGGGGCTGCACTTTTGGGGGTCAAACGTTCCTGACCGGTTGAGCTCCTGAAGCGAGGAGCTACCGGTTGGTGTGATGTATTTACGAATGCATTTGGTTTAGGGCTAGCGGATAGAAATGTTGATCGGGTGCGTGAACGAAAATCTTGGAAGTCGTGTTTCGGGCGAGATATTGAGCTCCTCATGTCAGGAGCGCAGGAACTTATTTTTGCACCCCTATCGTGGGATGACTCCCGAAGAGGTCGCCTTTGCTCGGGCCGCCAGAGGCGAGCAGTAGCTTAGTTGCATTTTTATATTGTGCAGCTCATAAGCTCCAACGCAGTTCACTCGCATCCATTCCTAGAAAGATGTGTTCTACGATAGAGGTAGCACTTTTTGGCGTTTTTGTTCTCTGGATGACGGGGCCCCTTAACCCAAAATCGTCGGAATGTCATTCTACTTTTGCAATATGTTTTTCTTGTATAGATGGGCCACAGGCTTGTTCATCGGATTACACTTTCAGTTTACTCAAAATATTGTTTTTCGGTGAGGTATAGAGCTCCTCAAGTGAGGAGGTTCAGAACAAAGATGATGAACCTCTATCGTAGAATGTGTCGAAAGCGGAAAATAAACAAGGCAAACGGTACTCGTACAATTGCCTGTTGGTGGTGTTGTAGTTGCACCGCGATTGCCCGCATGGACCCCAGGGTCGCCCTGTATATTGTAGGAGATTCGATACTTTTCGACATCGTTATAAGCGTGGTGTGCACTACGCATTGCTAGGGATCGGCTTGGTCTCGGCAGTGACCACATACGAGTAGTATATGCTTCATTTTTTGCGCTTTACGCCTTGTAGAATGGATATCGAGAAACCCTCGGCGTAGCACACGTATGTTTTGCAAGGTGCAAAGTTAGTTGTCGTATCTCGGTATGAACGGGCCATAAAGACGCAAGCCGATCTGTTGCGTAGATCGGCCGCTGATGAGGGAGGTCGAATTGTATTTTTTTCAGGGAAAGGTTCACTGTTGTTATTGTAAGCGGAAGAAATCGCACATGGACGAATACCGTAGACACACCGCCTGCACCTCGCGCACCCCGCAAATATGATGTCGCGTGTACGCGGGGTGCAACACTGCCTGTAGTGAACTCGCATGGCGAGGGCGGGGCTCTCGCCGTGCCTCCGTATTCGCTGGGTAAATTAGCTATGGATAGAGAAGACGTTTATGCGTGTCCTGTTATTCGCAATATTTGCATCGGACCGCGTATTGCGAGGTACTGTAGTTCATAACAGTAACTAGGTTCTCGGACGTTAAGATAGTAGTTGGGCGCCTTGTGCGCATATGCCGCGGACGTTGCACGATCAGCGGTTGCAATTTATCGCCCGCGGTCATGGTGCATTTCACGCATTTCCTCCGGTAGGCACACAGCGGTAGTGAAGCGTAAATGTCCGGTTACTTGTTCATTTTTGGGTAACGCACGTCGGGCATATATATATGGTGTTTTCTACGTGTTTGCCGAGTGGCAGACAGCTCCACGGAAAGATAATACGGTGGGGTCTATGGGTGTACGTGTAGCTCAGCAGTTAATAAAACCACCATCAGCGTTCCGGCGATCTGGGAGGCTGTGCATGTTGTGTGTTGCATTTCACAAACTTGGTGGGGTCTGTTGTTCCCTTCGTGTCACAGTTCTTCATGGCCATATTGTTTACATCAGGTAGTAGTGTATAATTCCTTAATGCACGCAATATGTCGTACAGTTGAATATCAGTGAAGCAGAGAGGCATCTCACTAATAGTGGAGACGCGTTCTACGATAGAGGTAGCATTTTTGGCGTTTTTATTTTCTGGATGACGAGGCTCCTTAACCCCAAATCGTCGGAATGTTATTCTGTTTTTGCAATATGCTTGTTGTGTATAGATGGGCCACGGGTTCGTTCATCGGGTTGCACTTTCAGTTTGCTCAAAAATATTTTTTCGGTGAGGGTATAGAGTGAAAGAATAATGATGCCTGTGGAGGCTCTGACTCTGTCATAAGAGCTGCAGAGTGGCACCGAAGTGTCTGTGAAGATCACTTGTAATGAGAAGAAAAGAAAAGATGTTTGGAAAAGGCGCTTGAGGCCAAAAGGTAGAAAGCCACAGAAGAGAAAGAAGAGAAGGAGAAGGAGAAGAAGAAGAAGAAGGAGAAGAAGTAAGCAGAAGTAAGGAGTGAACGAGGTGGGCGAGACCGTCACCTCATCATCTCGGGACAATACCCATGCTACGGGTAGATGTACTCTATACGGGTCGTCGTGCAGACCGACAGTCCGTCCTATAGTAACGTTCTATACAATGTTCCCTGCAACGTTCCCTGGTACTTATGGTAGTAAGCTAGTTACAACTTGAATATAATACAGCAGTGAAAAGGAATACACCAAGTCTCTCCGCATATTGTAATTCCCCGCATCTAGAATAAGATACTTAGTGTACTCAGTGGTGGTGACTACGAATCAACTAGATACTAGTGGACTGCAGAGTCCATTTCCCAATAACCTTTTGGTCTCAAGCGCCTTTTTTCCAAACTATTTCCTCATTTCTGCTCATCACAAGTGATGAGCAGACACTTAGGTGCCACCTCTGCAGCTCTTATAACAGCGTTCGAGCCTCGACACGCATCCGTACTCAACAGTTACCAGTACCACTCGTCGATGTGTCTTACGAGTAGTCATTTGGGAAGGTATATAGGTACGCAACGAATCGCATCTTTACTGATACCAGATTCCGAACGTACTAGGTAGTACCTCAGTTGAGTAGCGTTGTTTTGGCATATTCAAGATTTCGTAAGGCACGTCGTGCATTGCGACATAAAACAGTCGCTTGTTCGCGATTCTCTTCGTATGGCTGTGCATCGCTTAAATATCGTTCCAGAATTGCAATGTTGCTCTCCCTCGAAAAATATTGGGGCTCGACTTGTGGCCACAGAGTAGGGCAGAACCGCAATCATACCTGACACCAAAGTGGGCAAGTCACACCAGTCGGGGCATCGTTCCGAAAAAAGACGCCATTATCCTTTTGAAATGTCAGTTTTCTTTCGAGTCTAGTACTTCGGAGCAAGGCTACGGTAGGGGCCGGCACCTCCATTTGTTCTGCCGAGTCTAGGCTGCCCGCGCAAGTGACTCGATATATCACTTAATTTCAGTCATAAAAACAACCAGCTCCATGGAAGGTGATACATATCGCGACACCGAAACACTCAAAATTGGTTGTTACTCGCGCGAGGGGCTCTACGTCTCTGCAAAACGAGGCCCTACAGCTGCCCCCCCTGCCGTATAGCCTTGGGCCTCGTCGTCGATGGAATCTACGCTGAACGCAAACGCGGACTAAACATGTATCTGGTTTCTTGCTCGTGTGTAGCATGCACGTCTGTGCAAGTATTAAAGTCCAAACATCGTGAGTACGACGAGCACTGACTGGGCTACCCCAACATATGTTTAAAGCATGCCACGTCGGAGTATCACACCAAGAACGGTAGTGGCCACACCACCGTGATAAACGGCGATGCTCTTGCCGCGTGCTGGTACACCGAATCGGACGAATCCTTTTTCCACCACCTCGAAGACTCGGCTACAGCCGTGTGAGGCCTTGAGTGCACTGACTAAGAGCCACCCGACAGCATATAGACGTGTGTCGTGGCAACGTCAAGCGAGAAAACGCTGCCTACCATGAGAGTGGACCAAGCCTGACGCCCAAGTTTGAGGGCTATTCCGCGTATCGAACTACAGTACACCCTCCGGGAAACAATCATAAGCACGCTCGGTGAGGAGGTGACCCCTGATCACGGCGGAGAGGGGCAGCTGTTCAGTCATTTTTTGCTCGACGTGGATCGTCGAAAGTGTAACCTAGCATGTTCTACGATACGAGTAAAGTTTATGCGCCAAAGCGTTTTCTACTACGCCCGGAGCTCCTCCGCCGGGGAACTACCCGATATCGTCGGAATACCATCTTGTGTTATACGAATTTTTGTTTGGCCAAGGAATCCTTCGTTGGGTTGACCTGTGATTACGTATCTACATCAGGTTTTGTGTGATACATAGCGTTCTCCGTGTAAGGAGTCCCAGAAAGCGCAGCTTCTAACACTATCGTAGCATGGGTCGACGGTATAGTCACCGGGTTAAGAACCGTGTCCTATATCTCGGCCTCAGTGTACCTTGCGGAGGCGACGATGGCCGGAATTGTAGATGTGGGGGTACACTAGTGGTCGTTGGGTCGGGCCGCTCCGGAAGCACAGCAGAAACCAGGAACCGTACGACAACGACGCTTAAGGAAGCCATGCCGGCCCTGCGATGACATCAACCGTACCATATATGTTTCAAGACACGGCGATGTGGTTGTTCGGAGTAAAACTAGACGAGGCCGGTGCTTGGTGTGGCTCATGCGTTTGACCTCTATGGGCGGTGCGTAGTCACTTATGCTTGACATATAGCATCGGTATGGACACGTGCGACCGGTACGAGGTTTTCCGCGCGGCATCGCTTCATGAGACGGTCGAAATGCGCCTTCCTTCACTTACAAACCCGTTATAATGTTAACGACACGACTACATGGATGGGCAATTATTGAGCAGTAACAAGCGACTGAGGAAACCAACGAAGCGGCCGTGTACGGATCCTCAAAAGCCGTGTGACATAAATTTTATCGCTGGACCCTTCTCCAATGTACGACTCCGTGGATCAACATGCCTCCAGATCCGGCGATGCCACAGTAGTACCTGTGGGAGCACAAATAGCGGGGTTGGAGGGGGCGCAGACCGTTATAAGCAGAGCCGTGCCGGGCCCGAACGGAAACTTTCGATAGCCGGTATATGGTGCGCTGAGGGCATATCCCGTCGTTTCGAGGGTTCAATCGCTAGTTGCGAAACCGTTGCACAGCCGGTATTTATCGGCGTTCAAAGTCCACCCCTGGCCCGCGCCTACGGAGACAGTGGGTATGCCCACTGTAATGTGCAGCGTCCACGCCCTCGGCAAAACTCGAGTTGCGATGAAACGTAACCCAACGAGATGTAGAGTGAGCTATGTCGACAATATAGTACGCGGCATGTGTTAAGAATTTGGCAGTTAAGAATTTCAGGCTGAGTTTTTATTTAGTTTAAGAATCTCCAGCTTAGCATTTGTGGTCAGCAAGGACGCCCCTCTAAATCCTATATATTAGCCGTTAAGAGCCTGTGCTCAACGTCGACATCACAACAAGCCGCGAGCCTTAGCCAAAATAGGAGATCTCTAACTGTTGTCGCGTACTGTACTGAGGGTAACTCGTAGATGATGCGTGTACGTTGCGGGCGGTGGACCAAGGCTACGTCTGTGGGAGCACGTGTAGGGGATTACTTTGATTTGGTCAGGGCCACCCGAAACAAGGGGGTACCTATTCGATTTGTTTTTCGGGCGCGTTTGGAGGTTTTTCAAATCGCGATATACACCGCCATGGATTTCAGTGTTGCGTCGCGCCAACGTGTCAGAAAACCTAAGAGGAGCCCCTCCACCGTTGCTTGGACCCTTAGCTGCCGGTAGAGCCCCATCTTTCCCGCCCCAGGCGAACCGGAGTCTCGATACCACGGAGCCAGGATTATTGGTCCACGGAATTGAACGCGTCTTGCTTCCTGCATAGGTTGCTGCTCTGGAAGTGCGTGTGTTGTTGATCGGAGGTGTTGATATTTCCTGTATATACATCACAGCAGCAGTGACGGAAGTCTCTTCCCTGGACAGTCCAAGTGTTTCTTGGGAGTGCGTTGCTACTGTTTTTCTTGGTGGGATCGCCCTAACCCTTTCAGAACACTGCACGAATTACTTGGACATAGTGAAGGGGAAACAATGCAGTACGAAAGGGGTTAACGGGCATACGCCGGGCCAAAGAGGGACTCATAACACCGACACTGTGTTTATTGTTTAGATCGCCCGCTTGGTCCAGGTTCAGTACGCAATAGTATATTTCATGGCGGACAATATTTCTTGGAAATTCCGAGGAAAATCGCGGAGGAGTTTAGACATATATATCGTCGAGGATTTTAGTGTTTGCTCGTCGGTTCGGTACTCGACGAATCCTATTTCTCTGGCCATACTGTAGGTGGTCGAATTATGCAGCTATTGTGCCCGTCGAGGAGGGAGGCTGATGCGGGTCTGGGTTTTGACAGTTTGTACGCAAATTTCGGAGAGGTGTTGGAGGCGTCGTGGTAAAGTATTGTCATGATTGGCTAGCAACCATGCAATGCCGTGCCATTTCGTGTACCGAGCCGTCTGGAGGACCATGGTCATAGTGTACACTGCAGGGGGTGTAGTGATTAGTTGTACTCGGGCATTCGATGACGATGATCCATGGACTTCTAGATGAGTTATTGACGTTTCTGCTAGCGGAACAAATGCAGTCAACCAAGCAATGTAGGTTTAACCCCGTCCGCCTCGTACACAGTGTGTTTGAACCATTTTCGCGAATACGCGGTAAGGTCTACTGGGGTATCGGGACGTTTAAAAATAATTTTTAGCTTTGGGAGATGTTGTGCCGCGGCTTCCCGCGCCACTTCCGTCGCTATATGAGGCTACTACTACTACTGTTCTCTGTGCTATGGGGTGAACTCCACGAATTCACGAATAAGCCAATCCTCTTGTGTGCTTTGAGCGTGAGCGCCGTGAGCGTGTGTTCTCGGCATCACCGCTGACCTGTAGAAGACAGGCCTTTCAACGCTACAGGGAGTTTAAAACGTTGTACAAACAGTATACGTGAACTACAGGTAAAACGTATCCCACCCTTCAGTAAATCCAAACGTACTATGTCCCGAAAAGCATGGCTGCAGTTGAAAAGGGTTAGAAAGGAAAGAAGCCAATCTCCGAAGCTCAACCGCCCGGGGTTGGAAAGTTCCTCTGAGTGCAGAGTCTCGCAACATCTAGCGAACAGATAGATGGTCCGTGGATCACTCCAGCACAAGTTTCCGGCTCTGCAACAGCATGACACCGTCGTGCCTCAAAACTGCAGTGGTTACCAGCCGGTTTACTTTTGTTGGAAGCGCGAATTGCTCTAGGTTTCCCGACTCGGGGCCACCTCTGTTGTCGGCAATACATAAACTACACGACGAGTAGACGGGTGGCCTGGGTCAGGCATGGATCGTGTGACGGCACTACAGTACACCATCACACTTGAAAACTTGCTATGTAATTGTTGAGCAACAAACTATTAAAACGACGACTTGTTATGGAGCATCTGGCATGTCATATGTGTGAGGAAGTCCCAGTCAAACTCTATACCATACAGGGTACCAGGTGGTATGTTACTATTGATACTATTATTATACAGTATTACTACTATTATTTTGATGCTTTTGCCCTCCGACAATGTGCAGCATGGCCTTGAACGTTGATCATATGCGCAGCGCTTCAGCTGTTTTTTTTAGCGTACTTGGCGTGAATAAGCACGATACCTCATCTATCTATGGGCAAAACCCATTTATTTGTGGGTGATTGCGGTATTGTTGGGAAAACAAATGGTGTGTGTGGTATTGTTGATTGCTCCTGTGAGACGGTGCCAGAGGACTTAGTACGCGGTTCGATAGGATTGAGGTACAAACGTTTTAGAACGAACACACATAATAAACCAAATTACATTATTAGCATTACCCACCGTTAATACATGTAGAGATGCTCCCATTACTACTGTAGAAAACCTCATGAAAATGTTTACAGCAGTCCCCCATATGCGGTACACTTCCGGTAGTGCAGGGGTACACAGACTGTCATCGTACGAAGTAAACACTCTTAATTATAGTCGTAAACACGGAGGGGCGTACCGGCAGGGGAGCGCGGATAAACAACCGACATATCTCCCGACGGCGAATTACACCTTTCATACATACGTCCCGCGCCGGCGGTTATGTATATGTCAGAGCCCCGCTGCCACAAACCTTATCAGCCACACGAAACTCCTCGACCAATCTACAGATCGATCTCCGTAATGTTCCCCAAGAACAGCCAGTACCACCGTATATTATTACATAAAGTACTACTACTGTTGACTGTAGTAGTGCTGCACGTTGGCATAGTAAAACTTTGTGTCAAATTATCACTGCGTTCGAAGTTTTTTCTTGTCTGTTATCCAACAGTCTTCTTCAACGTCGATCACTCAGAACAAATATCCTTATACGAGCTTCCGTGCGATTTGTCCTGTGTTCTTGCTTGGGTGTATATTCATAAGCATGTCTGTGGTTCGTTATCCGTACGTTTAGCATTGCGTTGCCAAGTCTCCTTTTCCTGATGCTGGGATGGATTGTCTCTGCCTTACAGCTTGTGACCTCAACCCTTGTGTCACTTTAGGATGACGGATCGGCACGGACACTAAATGCCCTGGACGGCGATGGCTAGAACTAACACACCCATTCGTCAACATCCATGCCCGGTGTCCGTGCTGACACACCATTCAACTGAGCGGCGGCCAGGCACGAGACACGGAAAACACGTCGATCGGATGCCAAACTCACACAATGAATGCGAAAAGCAGAAGATATAATAACGTATTAGACTATACTGCTGCAACACTCATACTACACGATTATTAACAGAAGGAGACAAATAAAACATTGCTTCGAAGTATATACATGCATACCAGGTAATCTGAATATATAAAACTAAAAGTTGTTGGTGTGCTGGTGTTTGTGGTTGGTGGTGTTGTTGTTGTTGGTGACGAAATATAACCAAATATATACCAGGTACCAGGTATGATATAATAACATGTACCTAGTATATTATATGCGTACTCTTTACACTATTAATAGTATCCCCCTATGCATACTTGAAAACTGCGATGATACCACATCCCAGGTACAACAACAGTACAGACTACAGCAGCACAGGGCACCCAATAACAAACACGGTCGTATAAGAACGACAGGCTGCGATTTACAAGAAAAGCCTGTATACACTGAAGTTTATCTATGGAACCCAGTATATGATTTCTCAACTATGGACTCCAGCCTGAGCCAGAATTCCTGTTTCTTATCAGGTGAGCTGTATTGTATGAATAGACTATATGGACCATATACAGTACAGCACACCTACCGTAGTAAGAAACAGAAAATCCGGCTCAGAATGGATTTCTTATTTTAGAAACAGTGCGTTGTGCACTAACTGCAGTATAACGCCTTCCGCAAAAACTTATTTTCCTGTAAATGTTAGCTGTTTCTTATTATTAATAGGTGTCTTGTACCGTAGACAAGTATTAACACAATGTAACAACATATATACCAGGCACTATAAAGCATGTCAAGGTGCCAGGTACACGTACATATATACCTGTATGGGTATATTTACCTGTATGGGTTGTATGACGTACCCCAAGAAGTTGAAGTTTCCATGGCTGAAATCGCCACGCAAACGTACACATGCACAGGAGAAAATTCGCCAGACTCCCTTGTGTAGGACTGCAGTTCTGTATTTTTTTGGGGCAACGTGGTTGAAAATAGTCTAGTGGGGGATCATTTCTTCAGCAGCAGTGGCAAAAGGACGGTGTTCTTGTATCGCACGCCCACACATCAACTTAAGACCCAGCAGGACACTTCACCCCGTGTACGAGATACTCAAGCGTGCGGACGTCTCTGATTGCTTCACGCCGAGGACAACACAACCCGTATAGGTGAGGATGAACAAACAAATCACAGATCGATTATCATGCAAGCGTATAATTAGGACGCGATTAAATCGGTGCGATGCTGTGGTTGGCCGTCCATGCTCATTGAAGTTGCACCAGACGGGATACCTATTTCCGCAAACGCTTATCTACCTGGCAATTACTAACTGTAGGCCCATCCATATTCGCTGTGCACCGGTCTCCGACCCTATGGGTCATTTTAGACCCCGCGCTATATACTGTGGCATCAGGTGTCGTTGGAACTATTCGACGGTGCCTGCATCACAACACACTTCTAGTTATAAATCGTTCGGCGGTGGTAGCTTCCATGCCACAAGTATCCCTGCAGGTGTTTGGCCGTAGCGTAGCCCCCATCGCTGCTGGTTA
>JBBMKB010091584.1:0-11222 GCA_037833945.1 Alaria marginata
GCGTTCTCTGTTACGTGACGTAGCCAGCTCCATGCGCAAGCACACCAACCATGTCTACATTCGTACTATCAATAGAAGAAACGTTTCTTGCTGGCGTTGCATGTTGTATGCGCTCGATGTGCTGCAGGATTCTCATCATGTTCGAGTATGCAGTACTACACATATGATAAATGTATTTTAGGGCTGTTCTTGTGTAAGTTTTTTTTCCCTCTAATGTTCCTCTGTCGTTCGCCAAGCAAATCAGCAACAATAGGAAAGACAGGAAACAAATCGCAAAAGTTAGCAGCGCGTTTGTAGGAAAGCTACGGCGTATATTGAGGGGTTGCTCCCATTTCGGGGGAGGCTGGGGGAGGACAACCAGGACACGGCGGCGGGGGGGGGGAGCAAGGCCCGCGGCCCGGACGCATTCACGCCGGAAACTAGCTTAGTAGAAGCGGCGACCGCTCGGGCATTTCCCATTGCGCCGAAAGAGGACCCACACTTCGTCGAGACCTTTCGCCCATAGAAGTAGTGAACGGGAGCCACGCTCCCCCCTTGCCGCCGAGGGCCGGATCGGGTTGTAGGCGTGCAGCTCGTCCCGCCGGGTGCGGAGGATAGGGTTGGGGGAGGCGCCCGGCCTCTCCCCTCCTCGGGAGAGGCCGCGGGGGCGGGGCAGGGCCCAGAGAGAACGAGCAGGCGAGCGGTGGGCTCCCCCCTCAGTTGACAAAGGAGGTTAGGGTTAGGGTTAGGGTTAGGGTTAGGGTTCGGGGTCTCAAGACACCCGTCGTGCCGCTGACTGTGTCGCTCGGATGGGGCTTCTGAGGGAGTCTACGCGGGCAACGAGTCAGCAAGGAGGCATAGCGCTCCTTGCTGAAGTGGTCGACAACAGCAGATCACGGTCGCTCCCTCCGCTGCCTTCTGACGCCATACCAGGCTTTCGGGACTCGGAGACCCTTAGGCCTTGGCGAAGGCCGCCGCCCCCCCCCTCGGGGAACAATAGTCGGCCAGCGACACCAAGAAGGTGCGGCGAACCATGGGCGAGGAGACAGCGTGACGGTCGCAAGTGCGGGTGAACTAATCTCCACCAGCACGGGGGCGCGAATCCGGGCACCCACTAGGGCGGGTGAAGGCGCCTCGAAAAGAGGGGGGGGGGGGCATCGAGCCAATAGGCCACCATATTGGTGTCCCGCCCCCGCAACAGGCGATGACGCGGATGGTATCACTGGCACCACAGTCGGGGTCGTTACCGTCCCAGCCGGGATCCTCCCCAGGGAAGCTCTTCCATCACAATCAAGATGGAAAGGCCTGGGATCACGGGCGCCTCAACGAGGCTGGGGCCTTTCCCGACGTCTTCCCCCCGCACTGAGGGCACCTTCGTCGTCGCCGGGTGGAGACGGCGTCTCCGCCACCCGAACTTCGGTCGTCGGAACCACCAGCCTAGTCGAGGACGCCGTTTGGGGCTCTTTCGTCAACGGGCTCGCAGTCGAGAGTAGAAGTTGAGTTGGAGCCCTTGATGCCGAGGACACCGTCGCTCCCGCCACTATCCGTACTTTCGCCGCCCCGGGAGTCAGGCTCCTCGCGTCCATCTTCGCCAGCTACAACCGAGGTTCAATCCCCAACTTCTACAACAGAAGGTCTGCCGCCAGCTCCCGGACGAAGGCTTCCCACGTCCCGAGCAGCCGACGTCGCATACGCTGCAGGAGGCGCCCATCACATCCCCGACGGTGGGGCCGGAGGTATCTGAGTCGCGTCCAAGGCTGTCTCAGCCAGTGGGGCAGCTCAGATCGTCGCCGCGGCCTCCATTGGCAAGGTCGGTGCTCGTACCGCCACCGTCGGCGACGCCGCAACCGCCGCTAATCATATCACCGACTGCCCGGCCACCCCTGCTGTCATCGCCGATATTGCCGCGGCAGCCGTTGCCAACAGCTGCCTGCCCCTTGGCAGTGATGCCACTGTTTGACACTGGAGGTGGTCCCAACGCTCACAGACGCGTTACAGCAGTCAGCGACTAGACCGGTGTAGTTGCCGCCACCAAGGCCGTCACCGGCGAAGCCCGCGGGGGGGGTGGAGGGGGGGGGTTCGGAACCCACTTCCACGCCAGAATCGCCGCCGTCACCGCCGCTGCCGCCGCCGCCATGGTCAGTGCCACCGACGCCCGCAGGGAGTGGGCAAACCCGAGAGAAGGCCCCGAAATATTGTTGTGCATGCTACGAGGCCTTAGCGGCCCCGATGGTTCATCTCGGCATCTGCCCACACCGACTCAACCTGCCGTGATACGCCGGATAACCTAGGTTGTTCGGCGTGTCGGGTGACCGTAACAGTCGAAGAAGCCGACAGGAGAGCACTCCGGCGGCACAGCGAAGAGGATATGGTACAGCTGACAAAGGACACACGGCGAGCGATACGGGCTGAGGGAAGGGGGAGGGGTCATCCACTAGGGCCACATGGGACGGGAGGGGAGGGCGAGTTATATCCAGCAGTTGCCACGGGTTGGTGGAGGAGACCGTGTATGTGCACACATCCTGCTCATGCGATGGGCACCGTCGTTACGCTCTAGGCTTTGTTGAAGACGCAATCTCCCGAGCCAGGCTCAGCACGGGACGCACACTCACACGCCAGGTCATGGGCCCGAACCCGGCCCTACACGCGGTGCACCAAGAAGTGGAGACCTAGGCCAAGGTAGGGGGGGCACCCCCATCTACATCCCGAGCAGCGTAAAAAAACGATGGCGGCATATTTTACGGAATGATGAAGCAGTATGGTAGCCACCCGCGCGAGCGACCCTGGGTCGCTGAAGTTTATGGTCTTGAGAGCACTCCCCCTGCGGTGCCATGCCATGGATGTACGCCCCCTTTTTCAGCAGATCTGTGGTCTCGGCAGATCAGCGGACACGGCGGAGGAGAGGACCGTAGATTACAGGGTCACCTCAGCTGAGGTGCACCTCTTCAAGAAATCCCCCACCCCAACCGGAAAGGCATATTTGTGGCGGAGTGCAACGGAGAGGAGAGAGGAGGAACTTCAAGGAAGACAGCGAGGCACGACCCCTCAACAATCATGAGCGTAAACGCCGTGTGGGGCCTGTGGGGAGCACACTATAGAGCCTCTTCCTCAGGTTGCCCCGTTCACATGGAAGAGTATGCACGCCAGTCTTGTATTCGTTAGTTCACAGCTTGGAGTGCCCCCGATAGGAGAGCATCGGATTACACAACCCACCAACTCTTAAGCGTCACTCATTGACATAACATAACACACACAAAACACGTTGTACTGTATACATCAATCGATTGGTCAACATGTTATCAGCATAAGCTAGCATTTATCGAGAGACTAGCGAACACCCTCCTTAGATCTGCACAACTTTGACAGCATGTTACCAAGGAGAACTGGGCTTTAATTTCGTACTTACACCAACGAATGACCGAGAAGGCAAAGAAACCTGTCCTCCAGGAAAAAACTCAACAGGTGGTACATACAGGTAGTTTACTTAACGATGACCAAGGCAGATGCAAAATAAATACCAGGCAAATGCCCGACTCACCCACGGACCACAATTCGATACATACTGCGCTTGCATGATTGAAGCAAGGTCTTTATCGTCTCTTAACTAACCCCAGCGAATCTGCATAGTAAATACCTACTTCTTCGAATTAATCAGGAGCTTGGTATGCGCGTTGAAAAGTGCGACCGCTAAATCCTTTGCGAGGATGTCCGCATGTTGGAGCTCTGCGCGGGAAATTTCATTTCGATCTTACTACACCTCACCAGACCCCCGATAAAGTGATGATGCACGTTACTACTTTACTGTGTTTGCCGGGACCCGAGCTACTGTAAGTTTTTTCGGCTGAATATTTAGCCCTCTCGTTGTTTTCGAACACAAGGATTGGCTTGCCTCGCAGGTGCCGCTACGGAAACTTCAAAACCGCACACATAAATAGTGCCTCCTTATTTTCCATTCTCACAAGCCACGTATTCAGAATCCGTGGTAAACGAAGTGACACCCCTTTGCGTCGTTGACTTTCAACAGACAGAAACATCAGCACACATAACCGCCGCCCCGATTACGGACCGTTTATCGTTTGCCTTCTTGGCATAGTCAGCGTCTACGTACGTAGACACTCCTATTAATAGTCCGTGGCTCCGAGAAAACGTTAAGCTGTTTCCTTTCGTGCCACGCAGCTACGGGAGGATCTCAAGCACAGTACTCTACTGTACTATTCTTCACCAGGGTTGTGACTGCGGCAGGCCACCACTCGGACTGAATTCGCGACGTCCGGTCGTGTCAGTTCGCAAGCCACGGAAGGCTTCCAACCGCCTCCAGATGAGGCTATTTACTCTCAGGGCCATCCCCCGTCCTTGGACCTAGCTCGATTGGGGGATTGGCGGGGACGGCGATTAGTTTGACAGGACATTGGCTTTTTTAACCGCTTCAGCAATCCCTCCACGAAAGCAGTTTGGGACATGTTAATGACCCCTTCGTTGAATTTCCGTTCGAATGCGCAGCCGGTGTACCCCAAGCCATTCTCCGACCATGTTAGTCAACAATTTTTTGTCCAAAACATCGTGAAACTCAGCGGCCTCGTTCGCCCCCCCCTACGATACGACGAATAGGTCGTCCACGTGAGCCGCAACCGTCAGTACCACGGTTTCACCGTTCGTAAGACGGAACACGCATGGGTCGGCAATATATTGCTCAAGACCGTACCCCACGACTGTGTTCACGAGAAGTGCATTGAACGTGCGCCGTGCTTGCTTCAACCAGTACAGACTCTTGTTCAGGTGAACAACCTGCCCAGATTTCGCGCCAAAAGCTGGTGGGAGCCTCATGTAAATATCGCAGTTGAGGTCAGCGCCAGTAAAAGTCTGCTCAACGTCGAGATAGTATATGGGAAGATCGTACTCTACCACAATCGTGGTGAGTAATAAAATGGACGAGGGGGGGGGAGGGCGTACTCATTTGTTGCTTCCCTTAGTCATTTGACCATTGACCACGCATCCCTTTCGAGACGGAGCACCGTTGTTACTCCTAATAGAGACATCTCTAACATCTAACAATGGGCGCTCAGTACGTTTCTTCCATATATTGCATTAATTTTTTTTGCATATATTATCTCCTTCCTGTTCGGCCGTCTGTGGCCGCCACCTATCTCCTAAGATAGCGATCGTTTTCTCGCTACTATATAATGTACCAGACTTATCCTTGCCACATCTGTCTATTTTCCTCATCTACCCCTCTAACACCTTACGCTCTTCCTTGTACAATTCGCATTTTGCCATTGTGTGGGTTCTACTCTGGTCTGCGTTACCACACGGGTAGCTCTGTGCACCTTCTTCCTGCCCCACCCGACTACTGCTATACCTCTTTCTTCTTTCTGGCAGGTCCAGGTCTCCTACACGAAAACGCAGTTTCAACGTATTCGCGTAGTCCATTGGGCCGTGCAAATACGTTTTCATTCCTATCTCTTATTTTAACCCCCCGTATATCTCTAAATGTTCTTCGTCGTTCACCTTCTTTCTGAGCGCTAGCCTTTCCCTTACTTCTATCCTTTCTTTTGCTTCTGTCTTGTACCCCCCAAACTTGTCTATGGACAGCATTTCTTCTTGGTTTCCTCCTAGGTATTTCCATACTTTGTCGACTACGCTATCCCACCTTATTATTCCAGCTCGCCCTTTTGTTACTTTCTCCCATACAGCCCCATCAGCTATTGCTGGCAACCTCTTTTTTGGTATTTTCCTTACTTTGTATTGCCATTTCAATTTTCTCACGTCTCATTTTGTTTTAAGTGGGTACATTCCCAGTTTTGCTCTTAGCACTGTATTACTCGTCGTATTCGAGCATCCTAGTACTTTTTTGCCTGCTGTCATCTGTACTGCTTCCAGCTGTTTTACAAAATTTGCGTTCCATTCCCATACTTCTCCTGCATATTCTAGCTTTGGTACGCACTTCTTTACTTCTTCCCTCGTGAAGTCTCTTTGCAATCCTCCGTTACCGCTGTCTTCTCTTTCTGATGCGTCTACATTCGCCATCTCCCACGCGTTGATTTCCTTCTCGAGCTCGGCGTCGAAGCTGTCATTGGTTGTAGGTGTTCCTAGTTTACGGTAGTGCTCTAGTAGTACTTCCCTCTTCCCCTTCGAACAACTAACCATTTTACCGTTCTGTGCTCTCAACCAGGCTATGCCGTGTCTGCTTCTCTTGATTGTTTGCCCAATATCCCTTTCATCCCTACCCGCATCTGCTTCATCCCGCCAGCAAAGTCTTCAATTGTCGTGTTAACTACGTCTATCCTTATTCCCTTGTTCTTCTTCTCTACCATCTGTTGATGGACGAGGGGGAGGGAATGGGCAAAAACGTTTCAACCTAGTCAGTGTCTTCGGGTGTCTTCGGGTTGGCTGTAGCCTAATGCTACCATTCTCGACTTCGGCTCGAGTACGCCGTCTAGCTTATTTAATTTTAGCGGACGGACAAACTTCCATCCGATTTCCTTGTGCCCCGCGGAAATTTCACCGACAGCTGTAAATGTGCCGGCGTCCCAGATTTTATGGAACTCTAGCCACAACCCACGATACTCGGACTTCTGAATAGTTTACATTATCTTGTACTTCCTACAAAGTACGCCAAAAGATCCTTCGAGGAACTCCACACCATCGTCAGACCTAACTAAACACACCTCAGACGGGAAATCGAGTTGCGCGGTTATCGGCTAAACTAAAAATAGTCTGAACGCCTCGGCCGATTCTGAGTCATGGCGGCGCATCAAGTACACCTACGGTACACAAACCTTGAAAAAGTTGTCTCTCACGATCATCACGTAGCGATTTCCGCTCCTCAACTCTACTCGTGCGGACCCGCTCAGATCAACAGATCAACAGATACTCTTTCCGAATTTCTTACGTGCTCGGATGTGCGTCGACCGTGGGATGGACTTTCGGGAACCTGTCACTTTCGAACACCCTTTGCATTCGTGGAGCGCCCCTTCTAGAACTACGCCAGCTTGCTTGGCCGTCTCCCTGAGCAGTATATAATGAACTTTGCTATGCGCACAGCACACAGTGTTAGGCGTTAGTGTCAACAGGCGACACAGTAGACGTAAGCCCTGGAGAAATAATAGCTAAAACATTTTCGGGCGTCGGCAACGGACGAGCTTGGAAGAAAAAACAGTTTCCTGCCCACGCGCTTTATGCGGGTGACATCGGGAGGAGTGGCCGCGGCGGTAGTGGTCGCGGCAGCAATAGCGATCGTTGTCACTATCGATGGTCACCAAACATCCGCCTCCCAAAAGCTAGGGGGGCAATGCCGACGAACACCATAACAGCGGAAACCTGGGTACCAGAGCCCAGGCTTCCGGAACGGAAAGTAAAGTAAATACTTCCTCTGGTATGACTTGACGCCAACTCTCACATGGGAGGAAGGCTCTACCTCTAGTCGTGTCGAAAGTCTGGACTCTGGAACCCGCGTTTCCGCTGTCAAAATGCTCATCTGCACTGCCCTCCTATCTTTTGGGAGGTGAATATTTGGGCGACCGTTAATAATGACAACGATCGCTATTGCCATTGCCGCGACGGAAAGGGCCCTGGTGGCCATAGCGATCGTTGTCACTATCAATAGTCCCCCAAATATCCACCTCCCAGAAGCTAGGAAGGCAGTGCAGATGATCACTATGGCCATTGATAGTGAAAATGATGGCTATGGCCGCCGCGATGGTATTTGCTCCGGCGGCCATAGCGATCGTTGTCAATATCAATGGTCACCCAAATTTCTACCTCCCAAAAGCTGGAGATGATCATCATGACGGCGGATACCTGGATGCCAGAGCAAAAGGCTAGGTGTAGAGTCTCCCTCCGATGTGGGTATTGGCCGCGGCTCCCGGTGTCAATGCCCACATCGGAGGAAGGCGCTACATCTAGCCGTTTCGAAGGCCTGGGCTCTGGCACCTAGGTTTCCCCTGTCACAGTGATCATCTGCATTGCCCTCCTAGCTTTGGGGAGGTGGGTATTTGGGCAACCATCAATAGTGACAACGGTCGCTATTGCCATGGCCGAGGCGGTAGTGTGGTCGTGGCGGCCATAGCGTTGCCACTATGAATAATCGCTCAAGCACCCACCTCCCAAAAGCTAGGAGGGCAATGCGGATGATCACTACGACAACACGACCATAGCGATCGTTATCACTGTCAATGATCGCGCAAATATCCATTTCCCAAAAGCTATGAGGATAATGCAGATGAGCACTATGACAGCGGAAACCTGGGTGCCAGAGCCCAGGCTGCCGAAACGGCTAGATGTAGAGTCTTCCTCCGATTTGGGCATTGACCGATCCAGGCTTGCGCTGTCATAGTGCTTATCTGCATTGCCTTCCGAACTATTGGAAGGTGGATATTTAGGACAGCCATTAATAGTGACAACAGTCGCTATTGCCGCCGCGACGGTAGTGGCGGCGGGGGCCATAGCGATCGTTGTCACTATCAATGGTTACCCTAGTGTCCATCTCCCAAAAGCTAGGAGGGTAATACAGATGATCCCTATGATAGTGGCCGCGGCGGCCATATCGAAGCACTCCCAATATTTGGTAGGCAGGCAGTGGCCGCGGCGGCTATGGCGATCGTTGTCACTTTCAATGGCCACTCAAATATCCACCTCCCAAAATGCTAGGAGGGGAGTGAAGATTACCGCTATCATAGTGACCGCGGCGGCCATAGCGATCGTTGTCACTTTTAACGGTCGCCCAAATATCGACCTCCCAGAAGCTTGGAGGGTAGTGAAGATGAGCGGTATGAGCGCGGAAACCTGGATGCCAGAGCCCAGGCCTTCGAAAACGGATAGAGGTAAAGCCTTCCTCCGGTGTGGGAAAAGACCGCGGGGTGCTGCGGCCACTATCGCCGCGGCCACTGCTCCCGGTGTCACCCGCAACAAGCGCGTGGCCAGGAGACTGCTTCTTCTTCGATTTCTCCGGCTGAAGGATAATAAAGCGTTCCCGTACAACTTCCTCAATTCGATCGAGGGTCGGAGTCAGCGCAGATAGGAAACGCCGAACCTCATATGTACCTGTACTCGCGAGATAGCGCGCCCAGAACACGGACACAACACGTTTGATCCGTGATCGCGATTCCTCGCACTGAAAATTACGCCCTGATATCAGATGACCCTGCGATGTCTAGCATTGAGTACCTCGTTGAGGCGACTTTGTACTTATCGCACTGCGTCAGCAGCATGGACGTCTCGCCCATTGTTTTAGCCGAGCGACGAGATTCGAGCTGTCGCCAAACATCGTTAGGACGCTTGTGCCGGTTTGCAAGATTTTGATCGGCCTTCGAACTCAAAGTAGTCCACAGGGTTTTCCACGCAGCCATACTAACGCGAGTATCGTCGAGTCTGTGACCAGCCGCTGCATGCTTTGCACTTGTACATAAGTGTATTGTCTCCAACAGGGACACCCGACTCGCCAAAAATACCTCTGAAGCGGTTGTGCATGTTCCCATAGTGCGTGCTATCTCTAGACCATTCGAGAAAATATGTATGTGCGACCTATTTTGGCAAAAGGCTTTTCAACCCACCTACGCCGTCTGGGGTGAAGCCTGCCCCTCTAGCAACCGGCACCTCCGGCACTCATCGTCAGTGCTCACGCGCCTAAACATCTCAGTATCTTGAGGCTGGTTTCGTATACTGATCCAACCTCTTGCGGCAGCTGCTGCTGTTCTTGATCCCCCGGGTAGCTCGATGCTTCTTCGGCGTTTCCCTCTACAGGCCTGCCGTTGACAAATCCACTAATAGGATTATTATTATAAGTAGCGCCTTCTCGGGTACTACCGGACTTTCCTGGCAAAGCCTGCGAGGCCCGGCCTGCTGTCGTCCCTGTTTGGAGCAACTGCTGTACTAACACCGTACGCTCCGAAAGTGCTCGGGTCTGGTCATCATGCTGTTTGGATGCTACCTCTATTAATAGCTTGCAATTCCGGCACGACGGGTGTTGTCGCTTCTTCGGCGCTGTCTACTGGTGATACAGGCATCATAATCTAAAACGGACACTACAGTAATTAAGTGCATCCGTAGAATCCTGCCGAAGGTGGTTTGACCAACCTTGAGGTTGAGAGGCTTGAAGAGTGTCCAAGATAGTCTTGTATGTTGTTGGTTCACAGCTTGAAGTGCCCCGATAGGGGAGCATCGGACCCCACAACCCACCGACGCAGAAGCGTCAATCACATCATGGCACACGCCAGGTGCTTAGTAACCGTCAAATACGGTACTTTGTAAGTTGTAACAGTCAATCTCCGTATCTGATTGGCTAACGTATTGTCAGCATCACAGCTCATGGAGACTAACCAACAGACTCGAGTCAACGAGATGCCGCCCAAGAAGCTTCGGAGGAGGAGGAGAAGCTCGAACGGGCGTCATCGGCGTGTCGTCATGCGGGACGAGTGAAAATAGCAGCACGCATCGTTTCCGACGCACACTTGTTCTGGAGATCCCCACTCCCGAGCTACACCTTATACGTGTCTATCTCTCGCCCGGCGATCTTCACTCCACGTGTACTCAGCGTTTAAAACTTTGTATCAAGGCTCAACAACCTGTCGACGAGATAGTGGAAGAGGGAGATAGATGCATTCGTTTTGGTACCAAGCACGACCCCAGGAGAGAGGCGTGAGGTCGATGGTAGTTTCCATTTAAAATCCTTCCCATTAACCTCCCTATTCTGTTACACAAAACGCATGTTTGCCCTTTGTACTCCTTACAGACAACAGTTTGCCTGCTACCCCCCCACCCCCCCGGTATCTCGTGGGGGAGGGAGCTTAGGCTCGTCGTTGACCCGCACCACCATTCATTGCGCCGCGATAGAGAGCTTTCACCCCACGAAGTTCACGACAGTATCCAACGTGTTCCTCCTGCCAGCTGTCAGTGCCCACAGCAACTTTGTGTAGCAGGATCGGCGGCCTGGCTGGGGAGCGCTCGCGTGTTGTTCCAATCATATCATACATACCAACGGTTCATTGGATCTTCGACAATTACTGGAGTTGTGTATATGTGTTGGATCTTTGATACTTACTGGAGTTGAGTATTAGGTGAAAATCCTCCGAAAAGGTCCCGCTTCATTATCTAAATGGAACTCCTCGCGATCGGAGATGCGCGGCAAGTCTGAAATTGCACGGGACAGAAAACGCCAGCCACCTACCAATGAAATGCTGTATTCACGCCAGCCACCTACCAATCAAATCGCTGTATTAACGCGAGCCACGCGAAATAACGCCGCACCC
>JBBMKB010091595.1:0-11221 GCA_037833945.1 Alaria marginata
ATGTATGTATGTATGTATGTATGTATGTATGTATGTATGTATGTATGTATTGTATGTATGTATGTATGTATGTATGTTATGTGTATGGTTGTATGTTTGTATGTATGTATGCTGTACGTATGCTGTAAGCATCATCACCATTGTGTGTTCGCACTGCGATATGTGCGCTTCTCGACAGAAAGCTACCGTATACCAACATGATCATGTGGTGATTGAAGCGCAGCATACTCGCGTCATCGTTGCCGCACACAAACATCGAATGATATTATACGCCACCAGAGTCACGGTGTTCTTTGCCTGTATGTACTGCATTATCCGCGAAAAGTGCATATCAGCATGACTAAAGATTGCGATTGTATCGCAGTCTGCTCTCGCCATCGTTCCAGCACAAACGTCGTCGAACAACCACGTGTTCATTTTACGTTATCAGACATGCTAGACGATGCCCGCCTCATCAATATCATATCACGGCATAATTATCGCCCTCATAGAGGCAACGTCAACCAATCCATATTGCATTTCATGTCACAACTGCGTAGTTCTTGCCCGACGATGGTATGCAATATGTTCGCCTCATTGGTACATAAACATGCACCCGTTTGAATTGCCGAAATTAGAGACGCGCGTGACGTCTACAAACGCATTCTGAAATGAAGCCGCGCGTGACGTCGACTACTGCACTATGATATCAAAATGGACGTGACGTCGACTAATAGACATTATCATATCAAGACGTGAGTGACTTCGACTATTAATAGTGAATTATGGTATTAATACACACGTGACGTCGACTTATCTGCATTGTGAATATTTAGCGGCACGTGACGTCGACTAATAACGCAAGGTGACATCAAGGCGCGCGTGACGTCGACTAATGCATTACAATACAAAGGCGCACGTGACGTCGACTAGTATTCATTATCATATCAACACGCGCGTGACGTTGATGATTAATAGTGCATTATGGCATTAAGACGCGCGTGACGTCGAGAAAAAAGTACACGATTATGTCAACAATAGACATTATGATATCTAGTTGCACGTGACGTCGATTTATATGCGTTATGGTCTCAACACGCGCGTGACGTCGACTAATATGCATTGTGGTATTAAGACGCGCGTGACGTCGACTATTAATAGTACATTATGATATCAAGACGTGCGTGACGTTTACTACTGCATTATAATATCAAGACGCACGTGACGTCGACTGGTATGCATTATTGTACCAAGACGCGCGTGACGTTGACGATTAATAGTGCATTATGGCATTAAGACGCGCGTGACGTCGAGAAAGAAGTACACGATTATGTCAAGACGCGCGTGACGTCGACTACTGCAATACAATATCAAGACGCACGTGACGTCGACTAATATGCATCATGATATCACGACGTGCGTGACGACGACTGCTAATAGTGCATTATGGTTTTCAGACGCGCGTGACGTCGACTAACAACGCAAGATGACGTCAAGACGCGCACGTCGTCGACTAATGCATCATGATATCAAGACGCGCGTGACGTCGACTGATGCATTCTGAAACTAACGAGAGTTAGGCATGCCACCCAACATATATATACTCGTCCACATACCATCGCACAACAACATAGTTGCTGTGCGGTTATCGTATCGCGATACGTTCGCTACCAAACGTTATGTCGTGCATGAATGCCCGGTGGTTGTCAAATGACAGCATGTCTCGCTGCCAAATGTCTTTACGTGTATGAATACTTGAAGCTGGAATGCAAAAATACATGTGTAAATGCGTGCCGCCACCATGCTCTGCGCGTAAAGGCTAGACGTCCACCGTACCCCTAGGCGTCTACGCTCGCCAGCACATACATAGAACGCTTGCCAAGGCAAACACATATACAATAATGGATTTCCGACAGTATTGTTTAGCACGGGTACACCCACAGTACATCATCTAAAGTGGCATGCGTGCTTCCATATCGTTGTACCTCAACGCTTGTCACCTGCTACAGTATGCGTATGTACGTATGCTCGCCGTTATATGCACGCTCGTCAGGGCATGCATATACAACATACACGGATGCTCGACACTTGGGCATAGTGTAGATGCTCGACGCACATAATAATTGGGCATACCTGAATGCTCGACGCTTGCTCCTGGTATGTATGGGTACTTGTAGACGTGGTCGTATAATAATACTCGGCGCTCTACCATACGCTTAGGTATGTACTATCGGCATTACATGTTTCGGAGTACACAACGGAATACGCGTTCGCATGCTAGGTAGATAGAGTATGCTTGACCGCTATTATAAGTGAATAAGGCGTGTCTTCATATTTTGTATACGTCGAATTTCTATCCGGGAAAAGGAGGCTGCTCGCTCACATTTGTATGAGTATACTCACTACCGCAAGCGCAGGTAGGCATATAAGCTTTCCTGCTCAACGCACACCAGGAAGAGTTAAGATCACTTGCGTGGTCAACCGACGATCGAGTTGCCCCGGCTCACGAGGAGTAGCCGCGGTGACGGATGAAACTAACCCTAACCGTAGCTCAGGCTATGGGAAGAGCATCTAGTCCCTGCATGTTGTATAATAACGCACCAGTTTAGACCCGTCCTTGCCGTCCGTTTGAAGCTCCTGTTCGGTCACAGCCCGCGTACGTTTTTGCTATGTATGTGCCGCAGGTGGATGACAACGGGGCGACAAGTGACCCGAGGAAGCTGACGAAGACCGGCATGGCTTACTAGGGGTCCGGTGAAGGGCCGAGAAGATTCACGAAGGAAGCGAGAAGGCGCGTCAGCAACACAACGCCACGACTCGGGGACCGTCAGCCGGCACGTCCGTCACGGAGGGCGACTTCATCCTCGCTGGAGAGAGCGACAGCTCGCTTCACCGACAGTTTATGCGTTGTTGTAGAGACGGACGGGGTGAGAGGAAACGGCCCACGCTGAGTAGGCGGCAGGCGTTGAGGGGATTCGTGATCGGCATGAAGGTGGTCAAGCCTCTCGACGACGGCGCATGCCAAGTCAGTCGGTCTGAACAGATCTACGAATCGATTTCGCCGAACTTGCGCGGTCCACGACCCCGATAAAGATTGGATGGAATGGACAGCGTCGGAATCTAAGTATCTTGAGGTTTGCGGGGCGAGGTCGGCGCTGTAGGCGCGACCAATTGTGAGCGTTTGTTTGTAGTGTAGTGTTTTGTTTCTGGTTTTGTTTATATTGGTTTGTGGAGCACGGGCAAGTAGGGGTCTTGCAGGCGCGGATTGTTTCCCCGTTTGCTCGTAGAAGTGTGAATTTTATGATATACATCGTGGAAGATCAAACCTGTAACGCTCATCTAACGAATGTGGTCAAGTTGCCGCCCCACGCTACTCAGAGGGATACGGGCGAGTGGGTCTTTTCCGTCCATACATAATCGTTTGAACTACAGAGTGGTCTGGCTTAGGCTCCCCTTGCCGATGTATCCGGTTCTACACGTTTGGTGCTCCGGAATCTTGCAAGTATTTATGAGGATGTTTTTGGGATACATTGAGTAGGGTCAAGCGTGTGACGCTCAGAGATCAATCATGGTTGGGTTGCTACCCCACGCTACTTCGACGGGCATGGGCGAGTAGGATTTCTCTGGTCTTGGTCGTTCCAGCAACAGAGAGGTCTGGTATAGGCTCCCCTGGCCGGTGTTGCCGGCTTTATACGCTTCGTGCTTCAGGGCGTTCCGGGTTTCAATGTCTTGTTTGAATTTGTTTCGTTTACTTGGCTAGTTGGTTGGTTGGTCGG
The DNA here is from genome assembly GCA_037833945.1 of Alaria marginata. Taxonomy (NCBI): domain Eukaryota; class Phaeophyceae; order Laminariales; family Alariaceae; genus Alaria; species Alaria marginata. Next base: position 3,756 of record JBBMKB010091595.1, read on the forward strand.
TTTCTTGCTGATTTGTTGGTTTGTATGTTCATTTGTTTGGTTGTTTGTCCGTTTTTATTCCATTTTCTATTTTGTTGATTTATATCGGTGAATGACTGTGCGCACCGCTAGGCACTCGCTCTTTGCCCCGTTGTCTTTTGTGTGGTTGTTTTCTTGGGTTTGAAGGTTTTTACGTTTGCTTGTTTTATTTTAGTTTAATTCTATCAATTTGACGGGGGAAGGGACTGGGCGCGCCATTAGTGTAAATCACACTCACGGGGTGGACCCGCTCGCATCAGTTATGTTTGCCAGGACGTTCTCTATTCGACTAGGTTTTTTCGCCTAGAGCTTCTGGCACGTTTTCTTGTTTTTGTCTCCCAGGTTTATAGAGTGGGGACGAGTAGGTATAGTTTGTGCGGTGTTGGTTTTTGGCGGTGTGTTTCATATTATATGATGTGACATTGGGAGGGGATCGAGGGTTCTCCCTTGCTGCTGCATCCGTGTCGTATCAATATTGTTGGCAGTTGTCGGACAGTTTGTTTCGGTGCGTGGCTATTGTAGCAGGGTATGAACTTTGCTGATCGTATCGCCCTTCCATAGCCAAGTGGAAGTCTGGTATTATTCCGTTTGGACTCAGCGTTGTCAGTATTTCGGGGGGAAAGAAGATTCGGTAGTCTGCATTATTTGGTGATGTCGGGAGGGGCTTCTAAACTAAGGTTCGACAATCCAATCGACAAGGGTTTTTACCATTCTCAATTTTTGGTACAACCATGTGGATTTCTTGGGCCCGGCAAGGTGCAGTAAGGAGGACCACAGAAGGTACGCGGGGCAAACAACCGGTTAGGTGTTACAAAGTGTTCGCTCCGTTCGTGAGTAAGGCGGCCTATGTAGTGTGCGTGGTGAGGGGGGGTTTTCCCAATGGAAAGGCCGGGCTTTCTCCCCTTTGTCTTGTTTGTGATGTAGAACATCTTGGGTGCACCGTCTACGATACCGCGTGGCAGTCCTTGTCCGGCCAACCACTTGGGGGGGGTGTTACGACGGGTTTTTCAGTACGATGCATCCAGCGGGTTAACAGATCTCGTCTAGCCGAACAGCTTAGCCATATGCTACTGGTACAGACGAAACAACAGTTGCGGAGATTGTCGTGAGGTATCGCATACGAATACCTACAACGCATACATGATGCGAGCAGTTGTTTCGAAACTAGGAAGCAACGGAGCACACGCCCCCAGTTCCTTGTCCTAGCTCGATCCCCCACCTGCCCTACAGACGAAGACTACTGGTAGAGACAGAGCTAACCATGGCTGAGGCGTACGGGCAGCATGCAGCGTAGAACCAGGGTAATCCAGGTAGCAGGCTTTAGCATGATTTCGGGAGAGTTTGAGTCTGTCTATCTATGGAGATTTGATTAGATGACTATTGAATACCACCGGTCGGGTAGTGTGGTCGTCATACCCGGAAACGCAGTATGATGTTCTTAAGTGCAATCCTTTACCTTGAAGCATGCCCTGCAGGCTCTCTATCATGAATGACTTGGACACAGCTGAACTCTGTAACAGGAAGGCCGGGAAAAGAAGGAAACGAAAATATATGGAATGGATGATGGTGGATCAAGAATGAAACCGACACAGGCTAGCTTACGCCACGTTGCCAAAAGCAATTGAAAAAGTCTCGATTTCACACACGTTGCGGCAATGTCAGGTCCCCTAATCGTATTGAAGAAGATCTCCATTTTACACACGTCTCGGCAAGGTCGGGTCGATCGACACGTTGTATTATGTCGGCAATGTTTGACCTTGGGCCAAAAATATTCAAGGTATGAGACCTTGCGAATTTTCAAAGGTCAGGTCGACACGTCACGTTGGAAAACGTCTGGCTTCGCCCACGTTGCGGCAAGGTCGGGTCGCTTCACACGTTGTGTTATGTCGGCAATGTTTGACCTTGGGCCCCCAAACTATTGAAGGTAAGAGACCTTGCGTATATTCACATTCATAGTGGGGGTCCCGTCCACCCGTTTGGGCATATTTATAGATACATACGTACCCTTTGAAAGTCGCGTCGTCATCTACACTTGAGTTGTTCGTCTGCCGCACAGGTGCGTAAACGTTTGTGGTGCATCACGAAGGCCAGCCAAAACCGTGCGTTCTCTGGGGTATTCAATCTTGGCCAATCTGAGTTCTTATGACGCGATCACGCACGCCTTCACGTCTAAAACGGTTCCCCTCATTAAACGACAGCCTCAAGACAAATTCATAATTCCGGGCGATTGTTTGATAAACGTCTTTAAGTCCTGTACATAAGTATGTTCGATTGTGTGAATAGGTTATAGTAAATATTGCAGGGAGCCAGACATCAAAGCAAGAGGACCGCGTTTCACAGAAACGCCATGTATGAAGGCCGATATTGACGACCGAGTTGGACTAAGGGGCCTTCCTATTGACCAACCTTTTTCCAACTTTTCCCAGATTTTTCCTAGAAAAACAGGAAAAACAGGAAACCAGGGAACATTTTAGAATATCAACAAAGGCAGAAATATCTGAAACGCTTCGCATTCTAATATGTGTACACAAAAACTGGAAAAAATGAAAACATACAAATTTGTGCGAAAATCATACTGAAGTTGTGACAAAAGTAAGAAATGTTTGAGGAAATCTCTATCGATAATAACGACCCAGGTCAGGTCAAGTTTATAAAAAAAAAAACAAAACATTTGTTTCAAGATTAGCAGTAAAAACAAAACAAAGTGAGAATGTTTGCATAGCGTAGAATTTACAAAGAGACGGAAATTTCTAGAACGCTTCCCATTCCAAAATACGGGGAAAATAATGTAACACCTGTAGGTAAGTTTGACAGAGCGAGGGAGCCAGCACACAGGACGCTCCAGAGCCAGCTCTTCAACCAGTGGTTATCGAGGTCGCGCCGGGCCAGACAGTGGGCGTGATTACTCCCTTGTGGGCATGATCTGCCAATCTTGGCTTCTTTTAGTTTTTTGTGGCCCAGGTGCATCACGCACAACCCTTGCTTTTTATAAAACTACATCGCTCCAGCCCTTGGCGTACAGGGTAGTTTTGCCGTGGGCTCTTACCCAAAACAACGTACTTCGTATACCGGCATGTGGTGTTTGTTGAATGTACGTGATACCAAACACAGTAGCAGCGTCTACTAACAGGCCTAGTCAGTGAATAGCTGCTGCAAGTAGATTACTACTTCTAGTACATAATGTTCTAGTCCCTAGCCCCATCAATTTGATGTTTTTGAAAGGGTAGGTACCCGGGTACTTGCCCGGGTAGGTACTTGCACGCGCACTTAGGTACGTCCTCAAATACCTTACCTAATGCTAAGGTACCGTCAACACACCTATCCGGGTTCGGGTATTCCCGTCGACGAAACATCCGGTTTAGGTACGAGCCTGGAGATGACCTCAATACCTTACTTAAGTTTCAGGTACGTGAGGTACAGACCTCTATACCTTACCTAACTTGTAGGTACGTTTTGTACGACCATCAATACCTTGCTTAAGTTAAAAGCCAGTTAGGTACGATATCGAAAGCATACCCGGGTATAGGAATACCTTACCCGACACACCCTTGAAAATATACGATAACATGTCCATCGATAACAATGACCCTAACTTAAAACACGTATGGTTCATACCGGGAATCATTTCAATAAAAACACTCGGCCTTCACGTGCAACGAGCGCCCTTGGTCGTCGTGATTCGATAAGCTAGACGAATCATTCCGCCCGCGATGAGGTCCCACAATGCACGATAGTCCATCTCGGATGCGGCCGTGAACTGCGCAGTGGGTAGGCTGCTTCCCCTCGGTTCCCCACCTAGATACCTTCCGACAACCTACCGTACTACACTCATGTTGATAATCAATGATTGGGCCAGCCATCAAGTCCCTTTTATGGCGGAAGCATACAGATGGAGAGCCGTCCGTTAGTACACCCCACCCCGGCTTTCTGACACAGGAATCGTGTGAACAACGCTTACGGCATACATCTACCATGTTATCATCTGCATGTTCCTTGCAGTACACTGCCGCTTTGCCTCCGGGGACATTGAAGCTCGGCCGCCTGGGGCACGAGTCGTGTAAACAAAGCTTACGGTATACATCTACCATGTCATCATCTGCATGCTTCTTGCAGTTCACAGCCGTCTTGCTACCGAGCACATTGAAGCTCGGTCGCTTGGTGCACAACTTGTGAGAACAACGCTTACGGGATACAACAACCATGTTATCGTCTGCATGCGTCTTGCAGTACTCTGCCGTCTTGCTACCGGGGACATTGAAGCTCGGATGCTTGGTGCACGAGTCGTGTGAACAACGCTTACGGGATACAACTACCATGTCGTCGTCTGCATGTTTCTTGCAGTACACAGCCGTCTTACTACCGGGGATATTGAAGCTCGGATGCTTGGTGCACGAGTTGTGTGAACAACGCTTGTGGCGAACATTCACCATGCCGGTTTCAGCATGTTGTTTGCAGTACACCGGCGTTTTATCGCCGGCGACGTTGAAGCTCGGATTCGTCGTGCATGACTCGTATGAACAACGCGTATGGCGAACATTGACCATGTCATCTTCTGCATGGCGTTTGCAGTAAGCCGGTGTCTTAAGGCCGTCGACGTTGAAGCTTGATTGCCTCGTACAAGTGATATTTAAACAACGACCCATACTAGCCTCGGATGGGGGTTGTAGAATGCCTGGACCAGCAAATATGTCCTTCGCTCAGCGGCACACACCTGTCGAGCATGGATTCAGCGAAACGTACTGTCACACGCATAACTTTGTCAAACGTGCATTTGTTTAGGGTGCATAGATCGAGGTGGTTGTTCATAAACAGTGCAAAATGTAGAACTGCGCAATAGCAAAGTACATGACGCCATTAGCTTTCACGTTGTCGTCAATTATACCAATTGACTGAGTGCGCCTGTCGATATTACGAAAACAAAGTGGATATTTAGTAAGCCTGATGAACATGCTATACAGTTTGATACAGAACAAGTTTAGTGAGCTCGGGTAGCACGAAAAAGAGAATAGACGAAACCATGTGAGGGAATGCATCCTATGCCTATTTAGATCAGGAGGCGACTCTGTCCAACCGACTCGGCCTACGCGACCGCTCCGTAACGCCAAAAGAGTATCGAAAACAGCCTCGGAGAAATACTTGGATATGTGGTGCCCGTGGTTCTACCAACATATATATGAATACAGGTATTGCAATTAAGTGACATTGTTATGTCACGTGCTACACAGACCTAAGACGGGCGTAGCTACATCGCACCAATGATATTCGTGACGGACTCTTCTCGTGTTTGCAACGCGTTCTGGACCAAGGATAGCGTTTTCGATGTAACACCGACATCGGCCGATTTTTTTGTCGTGTATCGTAGTCGTTGACATGCCTAACTATAGTGAATAGACGAAAGTACTTCAATCCCAAACCAGATGGAGTGGAAGACGAAGTTCAGTGCACACAACCTAAAGATCTTAACACCGATGTTGTGCTTACACTAAAAACCAGACTAACATCACGGGGATGAGAGTGATTGTGTTTGTGCCTATGTATCATCAACAAATGTTATCGACACTATTGTAAAAATACAACTTGTAACTGAGCAAAACTATGAACTGAGATGGTTGCCCAACCGGTAAAAATATTTTCATGGAGAGTTTTGCGTTCCCCTTTAACAATTGCTGAATATATACACTTAGAATGAGACCAATGTTAGGGGGAAAAGATTGATTGTGTTCGTGGTTACGTTTCGTCAACAAATGTTGTCAAGGACTTTTTAAAAGACACTATCTCACCGAGCAAAACTCTCGTCAAAGATGGTAGTGAATATGTACACGGGCTTTTAGCCTGCCCCCTAACAACTCCTGGAAATATACTGTATGTCGTGTTTGTTTCGGAATGAATACAAAATTGCCACCCATCGGTAAGGTAACTTGTCTTGAATGAAGGATCGCAAGAGTATGTGACGGAGGTGTAGAAAATTACACCCGTTTCGTGGATTTACGGGTTTACAGTAGCAGATATACGAACGGCTTGGTATGCATCTTGAAAGAACACACTCTTGAACTGATACTGCCGTCTTTAGTGCATGTGGCGGTCCCTGTTGGTGTTGAATGTATCGGTACTGTCTTATTTGCTACTGGGTGATCACGTCCACGCGCGGTTCTTCAGTGTTTTGGCTCACCTGTTCTGGCGAAAGGACGGTCCAGTGCGCCACGACAAAAAAAAACGCGTCGTCAGTTGCGGGACTAACGACCGTTCCACGGTGCATTGTTTGCTGAAATACGTGAGTCAAGCGCCGCAAATTGGACTATGACAGGCATTACTGCAACTGGCAAAAACGTGTTGGACCGCACGATGTTGTGTTTCAACGATAGACAAGACCGACGAAGGGATTCGCATCTGTAGATTAAGCTGTACAGCGACAAAGAGAAGCCCCCACAAAGGCATCAAGACGGATGGCTTTGAGTTATTTAGCGGAAATGCTCTTTGAAACCAGCGCTGTTTGTATAAAGGAAAATCGATGGAGGAGGCATCATGACAGAGGCGGCGTCGGACGGTACACGTATACAGCCTTTTTTGCCAAATGGTTTAAAGACTTTTCGGACGGTGCGTACCCTCCACTTATTTAACGTCCATTTTGCCTGCTGTTTTGGGTTGATGCTAAGCACAAACGGCAATAGTTTGGTTGTTCTGCTGCCGTTGCAAAAGTGATGCGTACCCATTTCGCCGGGAGCTACCAAAAGGACCAGTAGCGGGAGCTGTAAATTATCTGCAGTAACATTGTCGCTTCCCCCAGTGTACCGCCATCCGTGCCTTCTGTGGTGCGATGGGCGCATCGGCGAAAGTTGGAATCGCTGGATTTCCATATAAGGCTTTGCGGCGCTTGTTGTTTCCGAGCTCGGAGGGTCTCAGCGACATACACAGATGGCTAGGGTTGTAAAAAAAAGCAACATAGACGGCGGTAGACGCTCGCTTAACAGCGGCAGTACTTTATAACTTAACAGTTTCCTGAACGACAGGCCTGCATTATCCAGACCAGCCAGAATGTCCCACTGATTCTCATGTCTATCTGACGTATGACTAGTTTATTGGACTGCTCTTAGGGTAGCCCTTTTGTTTTGTACATCATAGTGTTAGGATGGGGAATAGACCTACAAAAGTAAAGAGCCCGGCAACAAAGAGTGTCCCACCACCGCAGCAACTGTCAAACCTGTTCTCACAGACGCAGTGAAGACTAGCGTTTACAGTCTTCAATTATGTTGGTCGTACTAAATCGACCAAGAGTGGAACAGCGGAGCCGTACATCCGAAGTCACATATAACCGGAAAGAAAGCTAACCACGATGGACGCAACCATGCTTTCGGTATCTGAACAACTTGTGTCGTGTAAACATCGGGTGCGGGGGTTTACCTGCTAGGCATGACAGGGGGTCGACAACTAGCGGAAACAAGTATAGCATT
>JBBMKB010091606.1:0-11220 GCA_037833945.1 Alaria marginata
GTGCCCCCCTGGTTGTGGAGAAAATTGGCTCTGAAATCCATCCCAGGGGGTGTGATATACACTGTCATATACGGTACACCACCGTCTCGAAGCAACGGCCGTGGAGGACGCAAGCGTGACCACCTGCGTGTATAAGAGCCTCGAGTTGATCTGGAACGTTGAAAAATAGGCATCACGAAAAATACACAAACCCGAAATTTCGTGCCTGATCTCCCGACCGTTTTCCCGCCCTATACGTACGTACTCGTACGTATCGTATCTCGTACGTATCGTCGTATGTTTTTTTTTTTGTTCGCGAAGGTGCGAACGAAGTGGGACGTTCTGCGCATCGCGATCGTGCACCGACTCGGAGTAACGGCCGTGGAGGAGGCTAGCGTAATCATCGCCGTGTCTTCGGTTCACCGAAAAGACTCCCTTCAGGCCGTGCAGTACGCCATCGACGCCCTCAAGGCTACCGTTCCCATCTGGAAACTCGTGAGTGGGTTGTGATTGGACATGTTGTTCATATTGAGGGCTATGAGTTGGCTGGGCTTAACGATTAGTCTATTCGTTGGCTGGGTGGCGACGTACACCAGCCACCAGCTGACGCTACATAAGTAGCGTTTCTCGGTGTAAAATATCGTAGTTTTTCTCGGTGTAAAATATGCACACCTCGGACAGATGACGGTCTACAGTAGATCATCTAGATCATCTGCATTTGATCCTATAGCCGCGGTGACAAGATGTTGTGCAGGATCTGTATACGAAGTATGTAGCTAGTACAGACCCAACCCCGGAAGCATGTGCTAGACCATGTAGATCGTTCGGCTCCCACCCGGCAACATGAGCTGTAGACCATGCAGATCTTCCCTGAAAGGTCTACATCATCAAGTGGGAATCGATGATCTGTCCGATGTATGTGAAAATATGTAAGCCACAAACGCACCAGCCCGATGCAAAAAACGCACAAAGACACATGCTACTGTAGAGGTGCACCATTTTTTTTTCTAAGGTATGATATCTCACTTGAGGAGCTCTGTACCCCACCAACGAATTGATGTTGAGTAAACTGAAAGTGCAATCCGACGAGCAGACCCGTGGCCGAGAGTTGTACAGTTTTTGTTTTTGCAAAACAAGAAGGGGCATTCCGACGTTTTATTCGGTTAAGGAGGGGGGCTGTCATTCAGAAACAAAAATACCGAAAAGTGCTACCTCTATCGTAGCACGCATCACAACTCCACACAAATTTGGCGGTGTACTATGCGGCTGACGCTCTCAAGGCCACCGTTCCCGCCTGGAAAGTTGGGAGTGCGATTGATTGCGGACCCTTTTGAGGCCCACATGTAGCCTGGTTTTACTGGCTTGTGTGTGTTCCGCGTTTCGTATTCAGTGCGTTTGGCAGTTGCATGGCCAGCCCTCCTTACTGTCTTCTGACGGCTATGTTGCGGGTTCGAATCTCTCTGGAGGGAAAAAATCGCGATCAGCGCGGAAGGCGATACTTTATTCGTGAGTAAACAAAATTCGACCTAAAATGTTGACGAGGGAAAGGGACGGCTGAACCCCTCTCGCGATAAAAATGAAGGCAAGAACCGCGGGAGGAAAGGTGAAGAGAAATATTCTGTGTTTACCTTCCCCCTGTGTGACCCCGGCTGGTGCGTCAAAAACATCTCGCGCCCGGAATAAATGGGACGAAAGACACACACAGTCTTTCAGATGTGTATCCCTGTGACTACAGAGCTCCAACGCTCCTTACTGTCTTTCCGATGTGTGTCTCTGTTTTGTGACTACAGAGGTTGCGTCTTTCTAGGAGGAATAATCGGCACGGACACTGGATTTGCTAGATGCCGATGGTTAGAACTCACGGTTTAGCGTGAAGAGCACACACACACGCACGCACATAGCGACCTAAACCAGGAGAAGTGCGATATTATATTATCAAGCGTCTACTATAAACCCTTTTTGGTTTGGACCCATGTATACCGGTCCCAAAAACGATGAGCGAGCGCGATCTCATCAAGCGTCTAGCACAGTGCGTGCAGCAGTACGGGTACCGTCATGCTGCGGGCGTGTCTTGCAGCTCCTTGCATTATGCAGTTCAGATGCACCCCCTACCCCAGCACCAGCCCCTGTTGCTTCGTTTTGGCAGATACTCTGCTGTATTCGTCGTGTTTTATCAAATCGTTTCAAATGCGTTGGTTAGCTGTGAATTCGATAATTTTTTAATGATCGATACTCATCTTTGCAGGCTGCGTGATGCTCCGGCCGCGCGTTTTTACAAATGTATTCCTATTTGAAGATATACATAGGTCAATGACTTCCCTGGATTCTGTCAGAGGGTCAACACGACAGTTCTACCCAAAGGGCGATTTCGGTCCATAATCATTCTGCGCACTGAAACTATTTCTTTGACAATGTCTTCTCTCTGAAGCCCTAGAAGAGACACTGATAATTTTGGCGCCCACGTCTACTAGTAGCGCGCTACACGATCGACTCCTTCAAAACGACTACTCCCGTCTGGAAGCTTGTAAGTGGGGATGCTAACTATTTACGGAGGACCATAGTATTCTGGACCCACGATATATACCCAAAAACCTATATATTTACCTGTTTTTTTCTGGCCACATTTGGTCCTGATTACTATGTTCTCCCATGATAGGACAGGGGGAGGAAACGGATCACACCTTCTGTTGCGTAATTCCTTTGGGATTTCAGAGAGAAACATAGCTTTAAAAAACGGATCACACCTTCTGTTGCGTAATTCCTTTGGGATCTCAGAGAGAAACATAGCTTTAAAAAAACCTGACGGGTATCGGCCACGCAAAATTCGATGCAAATCGACGAGCATAAAAAAACTGAAAATTGGGAGTGCTGAACCCTATGCGCGATAAAAATGGGGGCAAGCACCGGGGGGGAGAGAAGGGAAGACACCTGTACTGGCGTCCCCAGTGGCTCAGTTGGAAACCTCGTAAAGCTTCTGACGGCTATGTTGCGGGTTCGGATCTCTCTGGAGTAAACAAATCGCAATTAGCGTGGAAAGCGACACTTTATTCGTGAGTAAACAAAATTCGACTCAAAATTGTTGACGAGGGAAAGAAGGGGAGGCTGAACCCCTCTCGCGATAAAAACTAAGGCAAGAACCGCAGGAGGAAAGGTGGAGATAAATATTCTGTGTTTACCTTCCCTCTGTGTGACCCCGGCTGGTGCGTCAAAACATCTGGCGCCCAGAATAAATGGGACGAAAACACACGCACACACACACCTGTAACCACGGCTTATCCTTAAGGTCGCTGAGGGTAAAAAGCCTCTTACAAGCCCAGCTGGAAAGTAAAAGCGATGATATGATAGGAAAACAAAAAACAAAAACGAACCAATCTGAGCCTCTTGAGGTAGGAGATGTGTCCGAATTGCAAGGCAGGAAGCTGTTGTAAGACACGCGTACAGCATTTATTGACAATAATCGTGACTGCTGCTCGCCCTTTTCCTGCATTAGACGCTTTTGATAAGAATGCGCTCGTCGAACCTTTGGTCGGCCTACACGGGTTAGACTACTTTTAGGTTTTGGACGCAGAAATATTGACCCCAAAAAAAAACATGGGTGTGTATGTGCGGTGTGCGGTGTGCGGTCTTATCAACAGCGTAGTGTTGGGACTTGAGCGAGAAAAAGCGACAGGAAATGACAAATGCTACGGTAGGGGTAAAAGTAGGGTTTGAGGGTAGACTGCCACTTGTTGGACAAAGTTGCTGCTGGCTGTGGCTGACCCTCGATTTGCGGTGGCCGACCCTCGATTTGCGGTGGCCGACCCTCGATTTTTGCCGGCGTGGGATCGGGTTGCTTGCTGGGCCCTGCCGGCGGCTGATTATGTCGAGCGATTGCGGGTTTTCTAATGCTAAACGCGCCCAAGCATAGGGGCCCCACTCTTTAAATGCCTGATGCAGATATTGGTTGATTTACAAGGCATTTCCGACCGCAGAAATGTTTTCTTGATTATAAAGGTACGATGAGAGCGCGGAAAAACTGCGGTGCGTGTTCGTACACATTTTTAATGATGCTGATGTTTTTCAGCCGCCGCCGCCGCTACCACCACCGCTATCGCCGCTGCTGCTGCTGCTGCTGCTGCTGCTGCTGCTGTGTTACTGCCGCTGTGCTGAAGCTGTTGGTACGAGCGAAAGTATGTACCTAAAAACCTGTTGAACGTGTGCGCTCGTACGATTTTGTATGGTGCTCATGTTTTCAGCCTCGGCCGCGGCTACCACCAACGCTACTGCCGCCGCCGCCGCCACTACTGCTGCTGCTGCTGCTGCAGCTCCAGCTGTTGGTACAAGCGAAAGCGTGTACCTGAATACTGTTGTGCGTGCTCGCTCGTACACTGTTTATGTGGTTCTGATTTCAGCCACCGCTGCCGCTACCACCAACGCTATCGCCGCCGCCGCTGCGCCGTCACCGCTGCTGCTACTGTTGCTTCTGCTGCTGCTGCTGCAGCTCCAGCTGTTGGTACAAGCGAAAGCGTGTACCTGAAAACTGGTGTGCGTGCTCGCTCGTACACTGTTTATGTGGTTCTGATTTTTTCAGCCATCGCTGCCGCTACCACCAACGCTATCGCCGCCGCCGCTGCGCCGTCACCGCTGCCGCCGCTGCTGCTGCTACTGCTGCTTCTGCTGCTGCTGCTTCTGCTACTGCTGCTCCTGCTGTTGCTCCTGCTGCTGCCGCTGCTGCGGCTGTTCTGCTGTGCTGTTGCTGCTGTTACGAGCAAAAGCGTGCACCTCAAAAACTGCTATGCGCGTGCTCGAAAGAACACAATTTTTGTGGCGCTGTTTTTTTCAGCCGCCGCACCGCCGCCGCCGCCGCCGCCGCTGTTACTGCTGTTATGAGCGAAGGCGTGTACCTTGCGCGCGCGCTCGTACGAGCACAATTTTTATCGTGCTGAAATTTTCAGCCGCCGCCCGCCGCCATCGCTGCTGCTGCTGCTGCTGCTTTAGCTACTGCTACTGCTGTGCTGCTGCTACTGTTACCGCTGCTGTGCTACTGCTGCTGTTGTTCCGAGCGAATGCGTGCTCCTTGAGCCTGTGTCGTGACAGCGGACTTGAATATGGCGATGAGACAATAACAACAACAACAACAACAACAACAACAGCATCAACAGCATCAACAACTACTACTACTACCGTCGCACACAAGTTGACGACGGATACAAAAATCCTGCTGCGCGAGCTCTTGGCGACTCCTGTACTCTCTTATATATCAGGGGTCGGTTTGGAGGGCCCAGGTCCAGGTGGGATCAGGTCTGGGTAGGACCAGGGTGCCAGCAAGCGGGAGCAGAACGTGTGCGCGTTTGTTGATCAATGAACCATCCTGAAACGTCGGTAGGTGACCAATTAATGGGTTTTGTCGCATACGGTAATTGGGGTGCTGTTCTGCTCGTTTTGACCAAAATATTTCTGACGGGCGGGGCTCCTGAACTGAGGACGGCTACTACGATAGAGGTAGCACTGTTTTTACATACTCGTAGGCCATGGTTTTTTTCGTCAGGTTGCACTTTCAGTTTTACTCAAAATACGTTTTTTTTGTGAGGCATAGAGCTCCTCAAGCGAGGAGCCTCGGAAAACAAACGGCGTTATTAACCCTTTTGAGGCCCGTGTATATCGACCAAGAACGAGAGATTTGCGACATTATTAACTGTCTAGGAAGGGGCTTCAGCAGTACGAGTATCATAATGCGGTGCTTGTGTCGTATAGCTCCTACCGTTGCGCTTTGAACACACATTCTACCCGGCGTAAAGGGCTGCTGCTTCGTGCGACCGATTCTCAAATCGTCGATTTATTTCGTCAATTTTTTCCCTCTGCAGCCCCAAAAGGATTAATAGTACCGTAGCACTTGTCGGAATACCGATCATTCGTGGTTTTCCGACTCATTCGTTATACACCTGCTGCGCTAGTTTAGGCCGTCGGACTGCTCATCAGGTTGCACATCACCCCTGTGCGACCTTATTGTATATAGCGAGCGACCAAGACAAAACATGACGAGTGGGATTCTATCAAAATCGTCTATTGTGGCACGGGCGTGCAGCAGCACGCGTATCACCGTGCTGCCTGCGCGAGTGTCGTACAGCTCCTTTGCGTTGTAAATAGGGCACACCCCGTACGTACACCCCCGCAGCCCGGACTGCTTCTTCCTGTGGCCGATACCGCAATCATGCAATCATCGTGTGTTTGCGAAAATGTTCCCCTCTGAAGTCCCGAATGGGTTAATTCGTACTCTTCCGAGTTTATAAACACGCGTGCCACGATAGAGGTACGAGCACTTTTTGGCTGAATGGATTTCTGAATGGCAGGGCTCCTTTTAACCCAAAATCGTCCAAAATTTCGTATTTAAAAAAAAAACAATTTTCGTTTTTATAGCTTTTTAGGCCATGGGATTGTTCATCGTGTAGCACTCTTGTTTTTGCCCAAATCAGTTTTTGGGTGACTTACTAATAGTCGTATAGCTCCTCAAGTGATAAGCCTCAGAAAAAACACGGTGTTATAATGCTGATTAAAGTAGCATAATACGTCTAAATACCAGCTGATAAATACGAATACCCTGTTTTTAGGAAAATCGTCGTATACAACCAATAGTATTCCCTATACAGTGCCGGTTGGGTAGTGCAGGTTGCCCGCTATAGTACCTGTGAGATCGCTTGGCATGTATAGGGGAAAAAACCAGTAGTGTCGGTATGCGGAGTAGCGCCGGTTGCCACTACGATAGTGCCGGTATTGACGGATGGCACATACCGGCACTGAGTCATGCCACGGTAGGGGCGCAGCTGTAAGTTCCTGAGCTCCTGACATGAGGAGCTCAATATCTCACCCGAAACATGGCTTCCAAGATTTTCGGTCGCGCAACCGGATCAACACTATCTCTCCGTTAGTCCTAAAACAATTACACTGGTAAAGTTATCATACCAACTGGTAGTTGCTCACTTCAGGAGCTCAGCCGGTCAGGAACGTTCGACCCCAAAAAGTACAACCCCTACCGTGGGATGACTCCACAATAGAAGGGGCACTGCTGTACCGTATACGGCCGTGCCCCCGTGTTAGTGCGGTACCCGTTAGCGGTTGGGCTGCGGTAGGGGTAGTAGCACCGTTGGGCCGAAACAAAATCTGACTGGCCGGGTTTCTTGACCGAGGACACGTGCTCGTGGGTAGAGGTACACCCTTCGTTTTCTGGGGCTCCTCGCTTGAGGAGCTCTATACTATTAGTAAGTAAATAAACTGATTTCGAGTAGAGGCTGAAAGTGCAACCCGACGAACAAACCCCTGGCCTAGGTGTACTGAAGTATCGTATTGCAAAACAAGAATGACGTTCCGACGATTTTTGGGTTAAGGGAGGAGCCCCGGTCATTCAGAACAGAAAATGACCCGAAAGTGCCTTCCTTACCTCCGTCGTCGCACGCGTGCGTCTGAGGAGCTACCCAATACCGTTGGAATGCCTTTTTTTGTGGTATACGATGGTAAACGTTCTTCCAGACTACCGTGTACCTTGGCCACGGGCTCGTTCATCGGGTTGCACTTTTAATTTACTCAAAATCAGGTTTTGGGTGAGGCATTTGATGTATAGAGGTCCTCAAGTAATGACCATCCTCAGAAAACATAGGTGGACGTCTACCCCGTGGCGAGCGTCTCAGTAGCGGCGCCTAAGTTTAGCGCGGTGAAAATCGCTTGTTTGTCGCGATCTCGCCTTACAGAGTACCGCACGATCCAGGGATTGTTCGGGGTTCCACTTCGGTGCGGGTATTTTGTTGTCTGGTCGGGCAAGGCACCGCACGAACGAGGGGACGACGAATGTACTATTTGTACCGTGTTCTGGTAAACTGTTCAGATTGTTGTTCTCATTCTCACTTTCTGGCGTTATGTTCGAGCACGAAGCGAGTAGCACTTTGCAGCAATCTGCTGCACCCTAAGGCGTTGCGAGTACGAAGGGGGTAACTCATCGCAGCAATTTACTGTAGGCTGCGGTAACGAACAGACACACACGCAAGGGTAACGAACAAACAAACACGTAAGGGTAACGAACATATACAAGGAGTCTACAGGCAGGTACAGCAGGCATTGATAGGAAAACGGGGAAAACGGGCAGCTAAGGGCCATTTTTGTAGAATAACTTTTTGTTATAATTTTTGTGATTTTCCTGGTTGTTTGTTTTCCCCTGATTTTTGCAATTATTTATATTTCCTCAAAGAGGAATGCGAAGCGTTCCCGGGCAAGCGTTCCTCATTTTTAGCCCTCTGTTGAATGTCCAGATTTAGGAGTATTTCCTGTCTTTCGTGTTGATGACCAAAGAAAAAGGAAAACCAGGGAAAAGCTTTTCGATAAGAACGGCCCTAATAACAATAGCCCTTTGTATAGACACGATTGTTTAAGCACGAAGAGGAACGTGTGTCAAGTACGACAAATAGACGATATGGGATACATAACCGTTACACGGCGGTATGTCACTGTGGCTCTATCACTCTGGACGAAAATATAGCAACCCTTGAGGTATTAATATCAATATCGAACGGTCCTTAAATTTATGTCCAGAGTGGTGTGTACGACGAGCGCACCAAAGGTACGTATGATACTATGAATAGCTACACAGGCTATGATACAGCCGAAAATATCCTTCCTTTCCACTTCAGGTACACCCTTTGGGGACCCAGGTGTAACGACCAATACTTCGACGCAAGTCGGGCTTGTCAACCTTCCAGGATGAGCGTGCAACAGCAGCACAAGCGTCATCGTGCTGCGTGCGTACTGCTGTAGTACAGCAGCAGTACAAGTGTCATCGTTCTGCTTTGCGTATGATATTATTCAGCAGTGTAAGTGTCATGGTGCTGCTTTGCGTATGATAAAGCAGTACAAGTATGGTCGTGCTGCGGGCGTACAGCGTTACACGTATGATCGTGCTGCGTGCGTGCGTGCGCTGTGCGTGCGTGTCTTACACCTGCTTCCGGTGTACTACGGAAATGTCTCCTGCCCCAGCTGCCGCTCGCTCGGGCTGCTTTTCTTGTGGCCGATCCTGCAGCCGTCACTTTGTCTAATTACCAACCCCCAAAAAAACAAAAAACAAGATACTATTAATAATTACGTTACATTACCCCCCCCTATCATTGGCATAATTCCAAGTGGTTTGTCCCCACGAAAGGGAGTGCAGTTCTAAAGTGACTGCCAAAAGCGTCCTACACTAATTTCCACGCAGTGTGTCCCCCCAAAAGGGGGGTGCGGTTCTAAAGGGGATAAGGCTACGTACACCCACCTACTTTTTTCTGAGGATGGTTATGTTTTTTCTCCGGCTTCCTTTCGTTTTCTTTTCCTTTCTAGGGATGTGCATGAGCGATCGATGTTGACGCGTGCTACGGTAGAGGTAGCACTTTGGGGGTGAAACATTTTGTGAACGACGGGGCTCCTTATATGTTAACCCAAAATCGTCGGAATTTCGTTATTTTTTTATTTTTCTTCATAGGCTTCGTTGTTTTCCCTAAGCCATGGGATTGTTCATCGGGTACTTGTCACTTTTTATTTTGCCCAAATCAGTTTTTGGAGGAAGTATGTGTGTGTGTGTTCTCGTCCCATTTGTGTTTTCGTCCCATTTATTCTGGGCGCGAGATGTTTTGACGCACCAGCCGGGGTCACACAGGGGGAAGGTAAACACAGAAGATTTCTCTCCACCTTTCCTCCTGCGGTGCTTGCCTTGATTTTTATCGCGAGAGGGATTCAGCCGAGACCCTTTCCCTCGTCAACATTTCGGGTCGAATTGTGTATACTCACGAACAAAGTATCGCTTTCCACGCTAATTGCGATTTTTTCACTCCGGAGAGATTCGAACCCGCAACATAGTCGTCGGACGGGTGACGAGGTTACCAACTGAGCCACTGGGGACGCCAGTAGTATACAGCGCCTCAAGTGAGGTGCCTTAGACAAAATAACATTAATGGTGCACCTCTACCGTACCATGCGTCTGTTCCCCCGTAAAGTGAGTGGCAGCCCTCGTTGCTTCTTGTGGCCGATTGTCGAAAATCGTCATTGCTATATTCGTCGTTGTTTTACTCTCAACCCTCAAAGGGGTTAATGCCAGGGTTTTTCGTGGGTCGGACCATTGCTCGCGGGTCGGGCCTGGTCAGGGTGACCCGACCCGACTGGTGATAGCGTGAACAACTCCTGACCCGACCCGACTGGTGATAGCTTGAACACCCCCTGAGCCGACCTGACCCGACTCGTGAGATTCCGAACACCTCCTGACCCGACCCGATTCGACCCGCGATAATTTGAAACGCTCGTGACCCGACCCGCGGTTCGGGTCTCGACCGATAAAAGTCCCTGGATAATATTGTACGACGCCCTGCAATATTTTCTACTGAGGGATGGCACTTTTGTTTTTGGACCAAAATGTGTTCAGTCTGACTGACGAGACTTCTCAGCTGAAGAAGTACAACCACGATTGCTATTTATTATATTTATCGTATCATATAATATGTAGAATATCGTTTTTTTGTGTTTTACAATAAAAAAAACGTATTTAGTATCGGTGCATACTCGTCGTAGCATATAAATAACATATATTCATATTTCATACATATAATAGGTCATGAGATTGT
Organism: Alaria marginata; assembly: GCA_037833945.1. NCBI lineage: Eukaryota > Phaeophyceae > Laminariales > Alariaceae > Alaria > Alaria marginata. The sequence continues at coordinate 10,590 of JBBMKB010091606.1, forward strand.
TCATGGTTGCACTTTCATATTTTCTCAAGGTCAGTTTTTCTGGGTGGGCTACAGAGCTCTTCAAGCGCGGAGAGCCTCAGAAAGAATAGGCGCGCACCCCTACCGTACGAGCATAAGTCTGACTACGTTCGTTCGTACATATTATACCATACAGCGTTTTGTCGGTATTCTATGTTGCCGACCACGGCCTCATCGTAGAGCGTTGCTACTGACGCCTTTCAGTGTTCTGTATTGTACCGCCCATGGTTGGTCCATGGTTGAGCGGTCACGGTCGAGCAACCATGCATACAACACGCCGCACGCTTATGATACGTTAGTCGTTGTACGGGTATACGGCTTGGCCCAGCCTCGACAGATGGTTGAAAGCACATGCTGCACCCTATGATACGTTAACTCTATGGCTAATATTAAGAAAAATGAAAATACACTTCAAGCTGGCATACTACTCTGTAGATGTATAGTATTGGACATCATATCGAAAGGTTCGACATTTATCGAAATGTCGAACTTTCGATGTACCGTATCGACAGTCGAATTTGGATATATCATATACCTCCGTTCCCTCCGCTGCCTCGGTAAGGCATGCTGCGAGGCATGCCCTGTCAGGCTTATAGCGAGTGGGGTGGGTCTT
>JBBMKB010091617.1:0-23476 GCA_037833945.1 Alaria marginata
ATCTTTTTTTGTCCCCCATCCAAAACAAAATAGTTTCCTGCTTGCAAGGATTCCCCCCCCGGTAAATGCAAACTATGACCCCTCCAGATGGAAAATGAAGGACTGTAGCTGTATTAGTATGAATACAAAACGGTCCTTACATTTCTGGAGTTATATATTCTACCTGGTAGTATATAGTCTATACACCATATGATGCGTTACACGCTGATACGTGGGTTCTGTCTGTCGTCTACCGATGATATTGTTATATTGTTGGGGTATGGGAAGTCGTGGCACGCGCGCCCCGGGCTTGATTTTGAACCTTCATCCACCTTCTGGGTGTTCTTGGGAGTGAGCTTGCGCCTCTTTCTCTTTTTCAACAGAGCTTGATTTTCGACTCCTACTCCATGCCAACGTCTGATCCTTTCCCATCGCACATTCGGCATGCTGATTTCAACATATCTTGATTACAGTATTTCAAAATACATCTACGAGTGTATTTGTAGCCCTGTCAAGGAATATATTAATGCGTCCCCATGTGGTCTCCCTCGAAGTCGGGTGTTGATTTGTGTCTTGGATTATTACGGGGGATCATAGTAAATAGGACCTACGGTACACACCAAAACCTATATATATTACCCTATTTTTGCTAACAATATTCGGTACTGTTTACTATGGTCCCCCGTAATAGTATGAATTAATTTAATCTCCCTTCCGACACTACTACCTATATAGTTACCGTTGCTAAAAAACTCTCAACCTATGGGTGTGTTATCGTCCACCCCCCCCGAAGGAAGAAATTGACCAATCAATGCACCCCCACCCTCGTACTACCTGCCTAGTATGCGAAGTATAATTCCGTCGGTGCTACTTCTACCGCAAACAGGAACGTGATTGCAAACGCTTCTACCCCTCGCGCTATTTTTCCGTGCTTTATGTTCCTCGTGCGCGCAGCCCCGATATCCATGCTTGCTTGGCAAGGGTGGCTGAAATAAGGTGGAAGCGGTGCATACCTGGGTCTGAGCTGGGGATCGCGAGGCTCAGAGAGACCATCATGCTGCAGATGATGTACTTGCGTATGACGGACACGAAATCGGTCGCTAGGGAAGGTGAGAGCGTGTACCCTTTGTCTGCTATTCTCTTTCGGTGGGTCTGTCGTGCAGGTGACGCTGCAGGTGAAGGGGTCTATCGGAGGAAGCACATTGTTTGACATTGTCAAAGCGCGTCATGGCGTGCTATGGCAGGGCCTTGGCGTGCCCCATAGCGTGCCATGGCGTGCCATGGCCCTGCCATAGGCATTCATGGCAGTGTATCCTTTTGGCATGTCATGGCGTTGCTGCCATGACAATGCCAGCGGAATGCCAAATACGGTGTATCGTCATCCTTAGGCATGTGGCCTTGAAAGTGTGCAGTTTGCTATCGTACGCGGCATGCCGCTATTACAGCACCTTTTTCGTCCGCGTGTTGCGGAATATCAACGACTGAGGCTGGACATCAAGTACCAGATATGTATACATATCCGGAACTCAGGGAAGTTCGGGTCATTCTTGATTGCCAGTGAGATCGGGATATGGTCGAGATCGTGTGCATCACTGTGCCGTCTTTCTCTCTGCTTTGCCCTTCGCGCAGCTAACCATCTTCCTACGCCAAAACTGATATCACTCTTATTCCAAGGGTTCTGTACGAAAAATCGGGGTGTAAACTCTAAAAGGGTTCAGGCGCCGTGCCATGTACATACCGGTACTGCACCACCAGTCGTCTTCGATATCCGCGCGTGATCGATTATCCATGCTCCGATTATGTATGCTGAGGTGGTACTCCGCTCTGTTAGAGGCCGATTGCTAGCTCAGTGGTTACGATATATCTCTAACAAAAACGCGATCCGGGGTTCGTCTGGCTGTTATCCTAGATCTCACACTTACCCAAGCGTTGCGCCCCCTTACATAGCCAGCTCAGCCTGCTGGCTCAGCAGTTATGGTGTACAGTAGGGGTCCCTCTATAGAGCCGGTTGAGTAGTGCCGGTTGCCCGCTGTAGCGCCTGTGAAATCACTGGTCGCGGATGGGAGCAACCAGTGGTGGCAGTCTCCGGAGTACTGTCGGTTGCCGCGATAGTGCCGGTATGTTCGGCTGGCGTATACCGGCACTATAGAGGAACCACTACTGCTGTATCTCCAACAAAATTATCATATGGGGTCCGGCTAGCCTGGACCTCAGATTTACCCAAGGGTTACAACCCCTTTAGTCATATATGACTGCTAGCTCAGTGATTATTGTGTATCTCTTTCAAACCCCATCCCATTCTAACACTCTCGAGAGGGATGTAGTGCCAATCGCTCAGGGCAATGTTTTTATTCCCCCGCGAAAATCTATATTATCCGCGTGCGAGCCTCCGGGGGGTTCTCAACTATGAGGTCTGTCTTGAAAGTGGCCGAGGTGGCGGTCGCTCGTCAGGCATGAGCTCTCTCTTTCTGCAGAGAGTCTCGTGGTCGTGCGTTGCGTTAGATGACACTCGCCAAAAATTAAAAAGGGAAGAAAACTCAAGAAAGGACAAGAAACATGTGTGTGTGTGTCTGTAAACGGCTTTGACGATGGAGCGTCGGGAACGTGGACACAATTAATAGTTGAAAAGTATATACCTCGCTTGCCTGGAATACAACTATGAACGTACCCAAAATTATATTTTACTGTATGCACCTCTTTCGTTTATGCGACACTTTGTTACCTCGCCGGTTTGTCCTCCAGAATACAACTCTGACCGTCGTACCCTGACTATGTTTTTCACGAAATGCACTTCTATTGTTTGTACAACTCTCCACCCATTTTTTCAACTCTCCATCCATTTTGTTCTCCATCGCCTGCTGCTTGTCTCCGAGGGGGCGCTTCAATTACCCGACTCCCCCAGCAACGGCAATCAGTGACTACTAATTGCGGTGTTTTCCTTTTGTCGCACTCTGGACCTTTCAGATATCGGACATATCCCGATACAGATCATCTACTCGTAGATCCTAAGTCTGTCGTTATACTGTGTTGTGCAGGATCTGTGTAATACGGATCCATCCCAGTAAACATGTGCTAGATCGTTCACACCACCCGTCTCTCACCCGGCGACATGATCTGTAGGCGATGCAGATCATATTGGCCAGGGATCTATCTTCCCTGAAATACATACATAGATCATGAATAAGGATCTGATATGTCTGACCTGTGGAACCTTTCGCGCGGTACGTTTTATTTTGCAACCGCGACACCAGAGGCGAGGCAAAGCCTTACCGCTCTTCAGACTGAGCTCAAACGCCTGACCCCGTCCAACGCACCGAGTGCTGTCAACGATGATCCCAAGGTCAGTGGTGATATGCAAGTTTAAATAATTTGTGTTTTTTTTTTTCGGTTTCTTCGTGATATTTCCCGCCGCCGTGGAATCGTTTGATTCGCTTCACCTACAAGATGGAATTAAGTCCGTTTTTGAGTGAGATACTGTTGTAACATTGCGACGTACTGTAGCTTAATTCGTACCTGGTATATAGTTTGGGATTAATGAGGCCTCGCGCTAGAATAGTGACCTAGTGAAAACGGGGGTATCCCCCCTACCGTACTCAACCGCTTGGCATAGTTGACGCACGCTACGGTAGGGAAGATGCTACTTTTTTTCTGGTGCTCCTCACGTGAAGAGCTCGATACCCCACCCAAAAAACTGATTTTGAGTGAGCGGAAAGTGAAACCCGATGAACAGACCCATGGGCTAGTTAATACCAAAAATAATAACGCAAAAAAAACAAACACATTCCGACGATTTTGGGTTAAGGAGCCCCGTCATTCAGAAAATATGTTTGCCCGAAAAGAGCTACCTCTATCGTAGGACCCATCAGTTTTGGTCTCTTCGCCTGGGTACACCTGGGCCCCAAAAGGGTGTAACCCTTTGACCGCTACTGACGCGTTCTTCCTCGAATTTGAAGTAGTTTGTCCCCAAAAAACATGGTTGTAGTTCTAAATAGGTTGCAGGGCGTACCCCGAGTTAAGGGTACCCGAGTTAAGAGCGTTCGGGAGTTAAGGGTGGTCAACTCGGCATGTCAACTCGGCATGTCCCGCCAAGAGCGCCTGTTTCAGCTCTGTCATGGGGCGTTGTTAACTCGGGGTACCTACTGGAACCCTTTTATTACCGCAAAAATGAACTCACACTAACTTCAAGTAGCCTCTCTCCAAAAATGGGGGTGCAGTTCTATACCTGGTATGGGTTAAACGACTTTCAAGGGTAGCCGTCGAAGTAGGAAATGACCACCTTGTTGGGCTACCCGTCGTCCGTGCCCCAACCATCGTTTTTTGTTTTGCCAGGGACGTCATCTTCTGGGATAAGCGCTTAGGCCGTGCCTCGCTCTTGTCAGAGACGGTGCACCAATACCGTCCCGGTACCCAGGGCAATACCAACAACGACGTCATGAGTCTCAGCAGACGAAGGCCACAGTAAGGGCGGGGGGGGGGCGTACTCATTTGTTGTTCATTTTAGTCGTTTGACCGTTGACCACGCATCCCTCTCGAGACGGACCACCGTTTTTACTTCTAATAGAAATGCGTCCAATATTTGGCAGGGGGGGGGGGACTTTTAGGGCCTTTTATTTCAGCTACTCAGGACCCCTTGCTCGGGTGGTTACCCTATTACGCTCATATTTCGCCAAATATGCCGCCATGGAATTGTTTGTTTCACTGCTCGGACCTGGTATGATTTTAACCCGGCCAATTAATTGTGTCTCGCAAACACCCTATTGACCACCGTAGCCTCGGTCAACGAGTCTTACTTCTGGACAACAGGACACCAGAGACGTAAATCAGGAAGAAATGCCACGGGCATGTGTGGGCACTGTTTGGGGTTCTAGCGGGGGCGGTCAAAGCAATTTATTTGCAGTTGTTGTGCCTGTCGTAACGAGCGAAGGAACCGCGGTTGTTTTGGCGGAACCCCATGAATACGAGCTGGTCTGATCTAGAGGAGCAGACAGTGCTTGCCGGCGTTTCCGAGTCCAATTTTGCAAATTTCGAGTTGAAAAGTGGTATGAGACTTCGACAGTGAACACCAGAGGCCTGTCTTTGCAAAACAGTGAGATACACGTAGGTACGAGCGGCGAAGTCTGCGTGTGAAGTGGGTAGAAACGTTGGATGGTGAACGTATGCATGTTTAGTCCTTTTACTCGAATCGGAAAGCGCAATGTTGAGAGAGCAGTGCTTGTGATAAGCTGCAAATTTAGCTCTTGAAGGGGGTTTCAAGAGGTGGACAGTGTACGCCTCGTCCTCTGAATCAAAGGAGCTCCTTGGCAATGGTGGAAGCGGGGGGTCAATTCTGGCATTGAACTAAAGGTTGCCGTCTGCGTTGATTTACGAGCCGGTTACACGCTTTCAAGGCAAGAAAATGGATGATTTTTGTACTGTAAATACACTATTTGTGTGGTGCAGTGAAAGTGTTGAGAGTTGTTTGTATTCGCGGTTGTTTCGGGCGGCAGTGAAGCCCGAGGAATTCAGATTTTGTGCTCACGGCGGTATAGGGTGGCATTGAAGCCCAAGGAAATCAGTGAGATCCTGATGAAGTCAGGCCGATGGAAGACTTTGTGGTACAACAGTCCGTGGTCACTGACACGCCCTGACATGATGCAGGCACACGTTCTGATATGGTGAAGGGATACGCTGTGATACCATGCAGGCAGGTTGCTATAAACGGTGCTCGCTTCCTGGTACTCGGCCGCGTCTTTTCAATACTGAGGGATCCTGTTTGGTCGGATTGTGCTGTTTGACGACGGTACAACACCAGGTTTCTCTTGCAGGGCTGCCGCGAGCTGCATTTTCACGGGACGTGGCATCGGGCGCGCAACAACTCGCCTGCAGTATACGACACATACTACTGTATGTGCGTTGCCGCGCTCAATTTATGTGAAGGTTCTGAATGGTTCAGGCTGGAATATACGTACGGCATGTGTTGGGTCTGGTGGTTTATTTTTTTGTTTTTGGGTCAATTGTGCTGGTTTTACGTCTGCTTATTTTGGATGTGTGGGCCAATGATGCTTGTTTTATGTCTGCTTGTTTTAGATGTGTGGGTCATAGCAGTTTTCTTGTGTCTGTTGGTTTTTGATCTGTGGGTCAATTTTGTTTTTTGGTCTTCTGGTTTTAGATGTGTCGGTGGTTGATGTTTGTAGAGTTTTCGTGTGCTCGGGTCTTTCGTGCACGTACCTAGTGCATGTTGGCGGTCTACAATAGCATGGGGTGATGGAAAGGAAAGTGGTGGCTAGTAATCGATGGACAGCATGCGAGGAAATCAGTCCAATGGCTTTTCATTGACCCACAGTGCATCGCGGTCTTTGGTGTGGTAAAAAATTGAGATGAACGAGTACAAAATATAGAAACAAGCAGGCACAGGCAGTGGTCGACTGACCTAGGGTCAAGGGCCAGGCAGGTGACGATGATGTTTACGGCTCAGAAAAACAAATGATCTTGATGTTGGTAATTCCAGCTCTATATGGACTCTATTATTATAGTAGACTCTTGTTTGCGTGTGTTCTTATTATGTCGAAGTCCAGCCGTTCACCCACACGTATTTCCTGTTCACGTTTGAGGAATCATATATTATAAAAAATAAAAATACACTCCAGCTGTGAGATCGAAAATTTGGTGGCTGCAAGTAGGTACATATTGAGCCACGGACTAAATTATGGCGGCGAGTTCACGCGAGAACAACAGCAATAGTCACAGGTCATCAAGCAAGCAGTGTTGCATCTCTATAGCGTTCACTCGGACGCCAACAGCGCACTTTGCCCTGTCTTGGTTCACATCATGCATCCCGGATAAAAATAAAAATGGAGGTGCCACCCGTAGACTGGCCACTCCCTCGATGTCTAATGTTGTGGGTCTTCGCGCCACTTGCTATTCTGTGACGCAGGACATCGTCGATTGTAAAACGATTATTGAGGCTTACATTGAGATCGTCCCGCTATCGGTTGGGGGGCGATGACACGGATGGGGGGGGAGAATTCACATGAAATGAGTTTTGGGTGTGGTTCTACGATACCTAGATACCCCTTCCGCACAGGAGGTTCTGCGTGACGCACGCGTACATTAGCGTGGCCGTCGGTTGCAATCCGGTGCTGAAATAAGTATATTCATAGCGTGCATCTATTGCTCGATTATTCCAAGCCGATAATTATTGCCAAGTCAATAAGTATTAGCTCATTGTTGGCTCTGAGTTCATAGGCGTGCATGGGCGTTCACGAACTTTCATGGGCATTATGGGCATTCATGGTGCATGGCGATGCCATGGACTTTCATGACATTGCTATGGGTTTTTATAACACCGAGTGTCGGGCCCTGCCTTGAAAAATATCATGGCATTGCCATGACAATACTGTCCCATTGCAGCATGGGAAGTCTCATGACATTGGCATGGGAGTGCCATCGCCATGCTTTGGCCCTCCTAACCCTAAAGCCACCCCTAACCCATATCTACGCTTATGGCAGTGTATATTGTGGCGGGCTATGGCGCGTGCCGTGGTACGTGCCTTGGCATTGCCGCGACGTGGGGGGTGGCAGCTGCCGTGACATTGCCATGCCACTGTCATGGACCTTCATGGCCGTGCCATGGCAGAGCTATGGGCCTTCATGATAGTGCCATGGTAGCGCCATGGTAATTCCATGGAAACGTCAAATATTGTGCATCACTGCAGTGATCCCTGCGCACCTTGTTGCCTCGCGCTATGATTCGAAATGCCATCACATCTCTTGACGCATGGGTAAAAAGTGACGCCCCCTCCGGCCGAGAATGGTGCGCGCGTTGATGAGAGCTTGGAGCACGCGTGTTGGATGCATCTACATACATAAACCGTAAATCGATTGTTCGTTTGAATAAACTGCCCATGGGGCTATCATGATACTTCGTATTCATCAGGTCTGACAAAATAGCTAAACACCCCAACGGGCAGTTACGTAACGAACGATGTCATATCCCGCGGGATGCTGCCATTACTGCTGCTATGGGCGCTTCCGCTCGAACATTGCGCAACGTATGCTCGGGCGCCCGGATGAATACTCCCTCGCAGGGGCACTCTGAGCATCCATTAATTTGTTGCAACGTCCACGAGTGTGCCCACACGTAACCATCGGCTGGCGTGCTTGCGGTACCCTGCTGATATTTCGGTCCAATTCTACCTGTACCTGTCATGAGCCCTGGCTGCGAATGGGTTGATGATGGTGTCGTGCTGCGCGCCATCACCGTGTATCCGAGGATTGGTGGTCGTGTTGTGACGGGTAGCGCCGAGGATCCAGGCAGTATAGGGTCAGATCATGTTGTTTTACGACCCATATTCGACGTCTCCGCCGCCCCGTTTCTTCGGCCCCCCGGGACACTTTGCGTTCCACCCGCTCCCGACTACCTCCTCCTCCTCCTCCTCCTCCTCCTCCTCCTCCTCCTCTTCCTCCTCCCCCCCCTCTGCAAGTGTAGACTCCAGAATTAGAATATCTGCATGCACAGCTGAGAACATATCATCATGCGGCGTGATTGGCTGAACCGTTACACCACCCTTATTCCCTACAAAATCCCGCCAAATTTCTTTATAAACTCCAATGTTTCATATTTGTCGTTTTTGCGGTTTCTCGCTTTGCGCGGAGATCCGGATAGAGTCCAGAGCAGATACCCACCTGGTGGGGTGGCAGAGGAAGCCCACGGCACCATGGCATCGTGAGACATACCACCCTTAGCATTGGGTTTGATTCTATTGTCTCAATCTCTTGTCTCCGATCGAAGCTCTCAATCTAGCCGCTCTAATGTAGTGCGGGCTTCTCCTCATCTCTGCTTGCCTTGCGCCGCTCTCTGCCCACACGGCGAGCTAGCTCGATCTAGATGTCCCTTTGCTGACTGCGGCCAATTCCGACTTGCCTCATACGTTGCTTGCTGTTGCTGTTGTGTGTACTGCAGGGGCTCTAAGGGCGTCGATAAGCACAAACTGGCGGTCGAAGTGGATGAGGATATGTGGAGAGTCATCCTACCTCGCAAAAGCACCATCGGCGATCTTACACAGTGAGTTTCAAAAATAAAAATTAGAGTCGGTCGTTCAAATCACAGCAGCAGCAGCAGCAGCAGCAGCAGCAGCAGAGACGGCTACTGTTATACCCTGGTACCTTTTTCATAATTACAGCGGTATGATATCAGATACCAGGTACATGACACCCCAGGGTAATAAGGAAGTCAGGCTGGTGTTTACAGGGATATAAGAAATCCGGGAGCCGTGAGACTGAAGTAAAGTGGAGAACGCACCCTCTCCCAAATAAGAAACCCAGCCCAGTTTTTTTTTCTGTTTCTAGTTGCCACGTATATACGCTGTGCAGCATGTGGGTGTTCTGTAATGTTATGAAAAAGTTTACGTGCACACTCGAGCTATGATACCTCCACCACACCGCTGATTTTTAATCAAGGATAAAATACAGAATTTTTGTGTTCACATTTCATGCTTGTGCCTTCCAGAAGCATCACCGTCGACCATCGGCGATCTTGTGAATTGCGACACAGAGTCATCGTTACCAGGGATGCGTATCACGTTATTATGCGTGACGAAGGTCCGCCGTGCGTAACACCTGTGTTGCTTTGCCCACAAAACGAAAAATGAGATACAAACCCTAACGAAAAATGAGATACAAACCCTAACGAAAAATATTATTGAAACCGGGGTTTTGTCACAAACAGCCCCGCACAATTCCTCGTGGGTCATTCAGCGCTCTGTGCTCTTTCACTGGCGCCGTGCTCCCCACTGAAGCCTTGAAATGACACACCACGCCCGTAGGCACCCCACCAAGTCATGCTATAGTCTGATCTGTAGTTGGTTTGGCCATGGTCTTGCTAGAACTGGAGAACTCCGGTGCACCGCGGCCACGTGAATATTATCGTTTGGGCCGTCGCTTCGTATGCTCCCAGCAATCGCGCCGCCAGTTACGCAATTTTCACGGTCACTGTCGCGGTGGTAAACCTTGATGAAATCGCCTAATATTCCATTCACCGTGTGCTCGTGTATACAGGTAGTGAAGGTACCAGGGTGAACTTTTAGATTTACATCTCCGACGCCGCAGTCGGCTCGAGACGTACCTAAAAAACAAAGAAATGTGGACGAAAAGCACTGCGTTGTGGTGTGGTAGCGCTAGATCACAAGCAAAATTTTGTTCACGGCAAAACATCTTGTTTTTACCACCTGTGCTGCTTTGCCCACAAAAAATATTTTTTATTGCCGAATATAAGAAAACAATCACACCTGCAAGCACCTCTACCACCGTTTTTTTTGTTGCCAGATTTCGGAATTCTGCCGTAACTCCAGCCCCACCTCTAATCATAAAGTGAACCAACCTGCGATGGACTCTTTGGTGCTCTCACTACAGTGTGGCAAAGCGGCAGCAGTGTTCTTACCCTTTGAGGACCGCGACAGTGTCGCTGAAGTTTGAAAATATGGTTCCAGGTTGTTGGATTCTTTCTTTCTAATACTATGGCCTAGTTATTTTTTTGCTGTCGTAGTGAGGAGCAGTACCCGTACGTACAAGTTCGATACGAGTAACTTTTTGTGTCCCCTATCCCCGGTAGGAAAAAGCCTCTATATATAGTGGAAACCCCTTGGATATAATATAGCAAAATATCATAGCAGCAGCAAAGGCAACAAGCGCTGGACACAGCGCAGAGTGCAACGCACAGCACGCAACACGCAGCATGGCTGGAGGCGAGTCCCCCTCCTGGGGGTGCCTGGATGGTTCTTGGGGTCGGTAATCGATCATGAATGATCTGTTATTTCCAAGTGCTCAATATTGTTTCTGCAACGGCGGTACCACGATGATACCGGTACGCTTCCTTCGTATTTTATAAAAAGTATTCACCTCGTCGCAGAGAGTAGGTACCCCGGTAAAAAGACACAATCAAAACTGATGTCGCTATCGGCGGTAGACCCCCCATTAACAATGGCCGGGCGGAGGGCGTTTTTTTTCGATCCTCTTGCTTCGCGTGCTGTTTTAGAGTTACGAACACACCCGGCAAATGTGATCCTCTTCCTCGCTCTACCAGTACAACAAGGAGGCTTTCCCGACAAGGGGCCCGCCCTGCTGGCGTCCCCCCTTTTCCGATTTAAGATTTGCGATGTGTACCTAGCCCATGGGATTGTGTGTCGGTCTGAGCTTAAAGTTTTTCCCGAAAACTGTTGTTGGGTGAGGTACAGAGCTCTTCAAGTGACGTGCCTCATAAAGTTTTGTATACCCCAACCGCAGTGTGCGTCTTCGACACGTCCCCTGTCTAGGCGTGACTCAGCGATGATAACCCGCTATCTTCTTTTTTTTTGGCGAACGTTGCCCCTTGTTCCCAGCTTGTTCCTTTCCTTTCTGCTTGATGTTTCCGGCATGATCCCTTCTTTTTTGTGCTTATATTCTCGGCATGTTCCCTTCCTTTCGGCTCATTGTTCATGCCATGCTCCCTTCCATTCACAGGGCTGTCCAAGAGCGCCTGCGTAAGAAGCACAAGACAGGAGGAGGACAAGGTGTCCCCATGGTGACGGGTGCGTACCACCCCCCAACTTTTGTTTTGGCGGAATCGTTTTTGGCGATCGTTGCGTGCTCTGTTGGTGTGTCCCTTAACCCCATTCGGCCGGTTTGGCTGATTGGAAGGGAACGATAATATTCCATTCCAATCGTTCCAATACCAGCCGGCGTCCCCGGTGGTTCAGCCGCGTACGCGTAGCTATTGAGGTCGATGTCGTAGCTTCGAATCTCGCAAGGGACTCTTTCTTGCAAATTGACAGGCCGAAAGTGCAAGAGCGCGAGTTAACGAAATTCGATGCAAATCGACGTGCATAAAAATATGAAAAGTGAGAATGCTGAACTTTATGCGCGATAAAAACGAAGACACGTACCGGGGGGGGGAAGGGAAGACACCTGTGACCACGGCTTGTCCAGAAGGTCGCGGAGGGTAACGCCTCTTTTACGAGTTGAGCTGCAAAGTAAAAGTGCTGCCGAAAAAAAGGCTCTTCAAAGGTAGTTTACCCTTTTACCACTGCGAAAAATATCCCACGCTGATTCCAAGCGGTTTGTCCCCAAAACGCAAAACGTGGATGCACTTCTGGAGGGGCTAACTCCGTTGGAACTGCAGCCGCGCTTTCGGAGACAAACTCCTTGGAACTGTTAATAGTGTGGGATATATCAAGTGGTGAAATGATTAAAGGCACACCCTGGCTGCTGTGTATTCGTCTGCAGCAGCAGTCGTTGCGTGTTGCCCAACTATTGCTTCCGAAATTAGAATATGTTGATTGCGTGGTCCGACTCGTGACCACGTGTTCTTTGGCGGCCATGGCGTGTCTGCGACTGCGGGAGTGGTGGTGAGATTGTGTGAACGGCTACTGTAGATGTCTCTGCTGCAGACCACATAGTATGTTGCTCACGGCTTGTTCGCGAGGGTACCATAGCGCCAAAAAGAAGAACGACTAGCATGTTGCTCACCGCATAACGACCAGGGTAGCCCCAAAAATCGATGTTCTGTCGGACGAGCCCTTTGCAAACAAGCGAGCACCCACTACACAATCCCGATTGCCGATGTCATCCTTGAGCTTGCTCTCGTTTGATCATCACACGCGCACGATAGGCGATCAGAACTGCGTTTGCCTTGCGCGGCTTTGCCGATGGGCAGCCTGTTTAGCAAGGGCAGTAAAAGGTTGACTCTATTAGAGCCTTTTTTGCAAAAACAGTAAAAGTTTGACTCAGCAGCCTTTTTTGCAAAGGTAACAGTAAAAGTTTGACTCTGTAGCATTTGTTCCAAAGGCAGTTAAGTTTTGACTCTGCACTTGATTTGCAGCCTGTTTTCCGAGGGCATTACGGTTTTGCGCGACGAAAATAAATAACTCCTTGAGAATGGCACCCACCTTTTTGTGTACAACGTACTTGGATTTAGTGTGGCGTGAAGTTTTGCGGTAGAAGAAGGGTGAGTCTATTGTGCTTGCATCGCCGCCGGGGCTGGATGTCCGCCTTGGTCCCCCTCTCGCCGCTCTTACCTTTTGTTGCCTCGCGGTCGTCGTGTCTTAACCCACAATCGCAGAGATACGCGAAAGACGCAGGAAAACTGGAGATTTGGACGGTGGGGGCGGCGGCGGTAGCTCTTCTGGCACCCCGATGACCCTGCAGCTCGATGAGGATGACACGATATCCGACCTGGCCGATAGCGACACCGAAGTAAGAGGGGAGTGGTAATCTTGTTTTGTTCTCTGCTGTGCCGTGATGTAGTTCGTGATCTGAATAATTTTTCAACAGGATACCAACTCATGCCACGGCACGAAGACAAACATAAATACACACCAGGTAAAATATGATGACGTTTTTGTTGCGGGCGATCCGGAAATATACCCTCATTAAGTTGACTATACGTCGACGGCTGATGTTATACCTTTTTCTTAATAATAGAGGAGGTACCTATACTCGTACTGTAGTACGTTCTCATATCCGTAACACGAGGAGAATCACTGAGTAGGTCCTCATTTGAGGAGCCCCGTCGGCCAGAAAGCGATATCCGATCTGGTTTTCATGTTTCCTTTTTGACTGTGCCGTGATACGGAAATACCGGCACCATAGCGGCAACCGGCGCAGCTCCGCATACTGCCACTACTAATTGTTCCCATCTGTGCCAAGCGGTTTCAGAGGCACTATAGCGGGCAAACCGGTAGTACTCAACCGGCATAAATTGGTCTGTAGTTGTTTTCTGTAGACAGACCAATTTTTGCCACGATAATACAGGGTGTATCTTCTTTTGTTGTTTCTTCTCGTCGAATCGACGGGTGACCCTTTTATTTGTATTTGTTTAGAAGACACGCAAACGCCCTTTCTTTTGGACAGGGTCGTGCGACGTTTGTTGCCGTGCTTGACCGAGAGGGGGTGCGCTCCATCACGTCCCCGGCCACAAACACCGTCGTCACGAACGCGGAACATGACAAGCCTGCGAAGAGCCCCATTCGTGAAGACGGTGAGAGAGAGATAAAGATAGGGCGAGAAAAAATTAATTGTATGTGTTTGCGGATATCCACCGCTATACGATACGCGCCTGTGGTCTCGAAACTTTTTGTGGGCGGGTATCGACCGCTATGCATCCATATGGTGTCAGTTGTTTTGCGGGACGTTTGTTTTCCCAGCGAGAGATGATAGCCGGTCCTGACCTTTGACCTATATTCAGGGGTTGCGTGTGTTGATGGTGGTTTGCTTGCCTCGACTGGTTAACTGTTAGCCACGCGCTCCGAGTTGAGAACGCTGAAAGTGCCAAGAGTGTATTTGATAGGGATCCAACCGAATAACTTGATTGCTAGCTGTGATCCATCGAGGAACTTGACCCCACTTGCAGATGCCGCCATTTCTGCTACGACACCCCCCGCAGCCCCTGGCAAGGGGAAAGGAAAGGCGGAGGTGCCGCACAAGATCTGCTACACCGTGGCTGGCATGCCCCGTCCGATGAGAGAGGGTGCCTCAAGCGGTGGTAGTGAAAGGAGAGGCCCTCGCGAAGGAACCGTGGTCGCTCTGGCCACCTGGAAGCTGCGTGATCTCAAGGTAAGACTGCTGTGGGCGACTTCGAGTTGTCAGCACGCGTGGCGTGGTGGGTACATTGTTTTATGTTTCCAGCATGTTGCGCACGGGTGCAATCTCTTGTTGTTGTTGTTGTTGTTGCTGTTATTATCACAGTAACTCATCACCATAATATAGTTCGTGGTCACAAGACAAGGTCTAATAAGTCTAGAGTGGAAGAAAATGAATATAGCGAACCAAAATAAATATATCGAACCAAAATAATACATGTGACTGAGGCAAGTCGTATATCAAGCAAGAAATATATATATCAAGTAAGAAATGGGCGTATGTACGTATCTTGTTCACTCACGGGTTCTGTCTCTTGGTGTAAGGGTGTGGTACTCTGAATCGTCGATCCTGTTTCTTGCCGTGTGTGTGAAGCGCATCTGCTAGACTACATGGCTGAGTTTTTCCCTCTCGTTTTTTGTCGTCGGGAAGAATAGGCAGCCTGCACATTTCATGATGGTAATCGCGTCCACGCGTATTATGGCACACGTCGTTTTATTCGCGACGCCTCTCACCAACGTGACTTTAGCACCTTAGCACCCAGCTACTGTAGGTGGTCACCCAGATGACACACTTGAGAATTGATGAGACAGAACTTTTGGTTTTTGGAGACAATACATGTAGGATTCATTTGTTAGGAAATTATATACTGAAGTGAGATGACCGCTGATTGCGATGTTCTTCGGCGGCCTCGTCCGTTGCTCGTTATATATTCAACACCCGCTAGGCGTCCAATACCCGTCATATTATCCATATATATATTGGATACCCGGAGATGTACCCAGGATGTCCCCACGTACCGGGGGTGTCCCCATGTATACCGGGGGTGTCCACTGACGACCACAGTAGTTAGCCTTGTCAGCCTTTGTCCTCGTGTCGCATTATTCCGTTTGAACAGCAATCGATCGCGACAGCAGATGTCACCCGTCATGCGTTAGCATGCCCACCTAGGAAACCCGGGGATGCACCCAGAACGCCTATTTTTTACCCGTCGTCTGTTCTCGTGTTGTGGCCCTAAACTGCAAGCGGCCACGAGAGCTGCCGTTACCCGTCATACGATCCATATCCACCACTAGTAGGAATCCTGGAGATGTACCCAGAATGTTCCCTGACGACCACAGCCCGCCTGTTTTTCGCCCATTGTCTTGTCCTCGTGTTATAGTATACCCCTTTGATAGCAAGCGATCGCGAGAGCTGGCGTTCCCCGTCACATGGACCTTTCCCGCGTAGGAAACCCGGGCATGCACGCAGGGTGTCCCCTGACGACCTCAGTCCGCCTACTTTTCACCCGTCGTCTGTTCTCGTGTTGTGTTATACCCGTTGAACAGCAAGCGATCGTGAGAGCGTCCAGTACCCTTCACATGATCCATATCCACCTAGGAAAGCCGGGGATGCACCCGGGGTGTCCCCTAACGACCACAGTTCGCCTGGTTTTCACCCATTGTCTGTTCTCGTGTTGTACTCATTGAACGGCAAGCTATCGCCAGAGCTGACTTTACCCGTCTTATGATCCGTATCCACCGAGGAAGCCCGAGGACGTACCCAGAATGTCCCCTGACGACCACGGTCCCCCTACTTTTTACTTATTGTCTGCCTCCTGTTGTATTACAACCCTTGAGCCGCAAGCAATCGCGAGAGCTAGCGTTACCCGTCATGTGAATATGCCCGTATGCACCTGCTAATAGAAATCCGGGGATACGCCCAGAAGATCCCCTGATGACTATTGTCCACCTACTTTTCACTCGCTGTCTGTCCTTGTGTTGTATTACACCCCTTGGACAGAAAGGAATTTCGAAAACGTCCATTACCCGTCATTTGATCCGTATCCACCCAGGAAACCCGGCTATGTACCCAGAATATCCCCTGGCGACAACAGTCCTACCCCATTTTTGTCCTCGTGGTGTATAATCCCCGTTGAACAGCAAGCGATTGCGAGAGCTGAAGGTGTACCCTTTACGGCAGACGCTGCTGCCCCTTCCCCTGCCGAGG
The DNA here is from genome assembly GCA_037833945.1 of Alaria marginata. NCBI lineage: Eukaryota > Phaeophyceae > Laminariales > Alariaceae > Alaria > Alaria marginata. The sequence continues at coordinate 16,558 of JBBMKB010091617.1, forward strand.
CCGAGGACGAAACCAAGATCGAGATCAAGGTTACGGTTGCGCCGAATGTGACGGTGAGGCGGAAGTATTTTTTATTTTTGATCCCAAAGGGCCCAAAGAGTGTATGGTACCGTCCGTATCGTTTGGTGGTTATTTGCCGACCCTCGTCGTCTGTCGTGTACGTACCAGCACAAGGTTACATTTATGGCTTGTATATACGTACCAATAGAGGGCTGTGTGTGTGGTGTGCACTTGCACGTAGTAGTTATTAGCAAGCTCATCGGGTCCTGTAGGTTGCATTTATGGCGTGTACGTAGTACGTATTATAGTAGATATTTGCAAGCTCACCGGGTTCAGTAAGTTGCATTTGTGTTATGTACGTAGTATCATATCATAGTTACCCGCAAGCTCATCGGGTCCAGTAGATTGCATTTATGGTGCGAACGTAGTATTTAATACCAGGTACTCCACTAGTTAATTTCAAGCTCATGGGGTCCGGTAGCAGAGGTGGGAATAGCCACGTCTTTGGCGGGAGGTGGGTTGGAGAGGAACTCCTAGCCACACAACTGGCGGCGATCAACATCAATAACTTCGATGACAGGTCTGCCCGCCCGCTCTGCGTTGAGTATTGAGTTTCGTGGTATTTACATTGCTCTGCAACATTTTTTACATATCTTGGGCGTTCACTACAGCATTATTCGCTTGTTTTGGGCATAGCTTTCCAACATTATTAACATGTTTTAGGCGTGGCGCTGCAACAAAATTCACATGGCTCTGCAACATTAATTGACATTTTTTGGGCTTGGCTTTTCTACAACATGTTGACGGCCTCTTTTCGCCAGGTTTCGGTTGCGCTCGACCAATCACGGACCGTCGGGGATCTCTGGGGTAAGGTAGCCCGCGCCGCAAAAGCCGCAAAAGCCGCCGCCGCCGGTGGCTGCACGAAAGAGTCCGCTAATGCGCTAGCAGCTACGGCCGCGGCGACAGCAGCAGTGTCCGATCTGCAATGCGACGAGGGCGGCGCGCCGGACGGAGAAGAGGAGGACGACGGGGGCGGCGGCGGTGGTGATCGGGAGGGGGGCGCGGGCAGCTCTACTCTCGCGGCGTGTCTCCCAGAGGGGCATGTGTTGATGCGTCAAGCGGTGGTCGCTGGAAATGGGAACTCTCCGAAACCCCGTTATGATGGGATTCCCAAGAGGGATCCGGAGAGCTTCTTGTGGGTTTCTGAGGACACCGTCGGTCCCAAAGGTTGCGACCTGAAGAATGGGGAAGAGCTGATTCTGGTGCGGTTTTGACTCTCTTACTGCTGCACATATATTAACACATTTTCAACTCTAATTCCAAGTAGTTTGGCCCCGAAACGGGAGTGCAGCCCTAAACGTGGTATGTCACTTATCCTATCGAATCCGCAATGATCGATTGACGGCGCGTAGTAGACAGGTACCGATACATTCGCAATTGATTTGAGTTAGCCAGTCATTTCGTTGTTTCGTTTTCTTGTTTTTCTTGTTTTTCTTGTTTTTTTTTTTCCCTTTGTGTTATTCTCGCCTACATATGGTGTCCCCGTGTCCCTGCTCGAAGCAATGAAGTTCCCGACGCGAAGTCAAAACGCCGACAGTTGTTCAGCATCTCCTATGACCTTGTAGAACTGAAAATAATTAAGCCTTGTAGAATGAAAAATATTATCCTACTCCTTTTCCGAGTATTTGTTCCCACAAATGTGGGTGCAGTTCTGATGGGGTTAGCGGCGACAACCGCAACCATCATAACATTTCTCGGTTTTATTCGATGTACACCATATCTACTGAACCGCAGTCATCGCTGACTGCTAGCCAATGGTTATGGTGTACGTCGAATAAAAACACAATCCGGGGCCCGTCTGGCCGTTAAACCTGGACCTCGGGTTTACCGAAGGTTTGCACACGTGGGACAGATTAGACCCCTATTCATGATCTGTGTTTCAAGGCAGACAGATCCCTGGTCTGTATGATCTGCAAGGCCTATATATCATGCTGCTGGGTGAGAGCCGACGTATCTGAATGCCCTGTAGCACAAGGTTCCTGCGTTAGATCTGTGCTACACAGATCCTGCACAATTTTCCATGACGACAGATACAGGATCTAGATGATCTAGATGATCTAGATCGTGATCTGTCCTATGTGTGAAGGGTTGCAATCCCATTAGTCAACACTTCCCCGAACAGACGGAATTATGGCGCTTCTTCTAGCCGAAAGTCATATTTATTTTCGCGCCGTCCGTTTAGGTGGGTCCGACGGCAATCTCTGCGGACGACATACCATACTGGGTGGTCCAACTGCTAGTGCTGGGACAACCGGCGGGCTGCGTCTGCATCCCTAACAGACGCCTCCAGGAACCGGAAGAAAGCAGCAAGGGGGCAGCGGGAAAGGCGCGCGGAGGAAAGCCCGGAAAAGGCAGCAAGTGGATGGGCGGAGGAAAAGCAGGGAAAGGCAGTAAGGGAGCTGCAGGAGGGGCGGGCGAAGGAAAAGCCGGAGCTGCAGCCGGGGCGGAGGTGGTAGCAGAAAAAACTACTGCGCAACTGCGGACGCTCGGCGACCTCCAAGCTGTGATCTGCAAGCAGCTCATGCTTCCCACCGACAGGGTGGAGCTTTGGATCGCTCCCCCCGAGAACCGCAGCAGCGGTGTACTTCCGTCAACCCGCGGTGATGGACACCTGAAGGGGCGTACGGATTCGGGGAAGCTCCCGGAGGCGCCCCGGGGGGACAGAGCGATGTCCGACAACATGAGCTTGGGGCACTACGGACTGTGTCACCTGAGTGTTGTGGACGTGCGACTGCGGCCGGAAACGTGGGAAAGTGTCGGCGGTGGAAGCGGGGCAGCAGGGAGTGAGGGTATGGAAGCTGGTGTGAAGAAGGGAGGCGGGGAGCAGGAGGATCTTGTCAGGCTCGTCTTGAAGACGAATCAGATGATGACTCGCGGGGAGGACGGAACGGTGAGGGAGGGGTACTCATTTTTTGTTGCTGGGCTTAGCCATTTCACCTTTTGACCCTCGCATCCCTCCAATGCCGGGACCGAGCATGTTGGGTTTTCACCGACCAGGCAGACATTGCCTGCACCAAGCGCGAAGCGCCATGAGGTGTTCGGTCACGGACGGGGGGGGGTAGCGTACTAATTTGTTGCCTGCCTTGGTCATTTGACCATTCACCGCACATCTTTTTCGAGACGGAGCACCGTGAAGGAGAGGGTGTCTGCGTGCGTGCTTTCCGTCGGTGGATTTTTTCGTGTCGCGGCAGGATTTCTAGGCGGGCGTGTTTCAGTACTGCGGCTGGAAATTCCGGAAGCGGACGGACCAACCACTTGCGGTAGAAGCAGTGGTGTTTCGGAAAACAACGTCTAGTTTCTAACATCGCTTTAACTTTCAAGCCCAGCTCGTAGGAGGTTGAACCCTCAGCGGCCTTCTAGGCAAGCCGTGGTCACAGGTCTCGTCCCTTTTACCCCCCAGTACGCGCCTTCGTTTGTGTCGAGCAAAGGGTTCTGCATCCCCGCTGCTCGTCGATTTGCATCGAATTATTCTAACTCGCGCTCTCGCACTTTCGGCTGTGGTATTGTGTAATGTAACCGTTTTCACGCGCTGGTGTAGCAGGGCTCCCATCATCAAGAATCTGCCGTCTGTACTCATTTATTCCTGTAGTTTATTTCCGCCGTTACCTGCATTGCAGAAGCTTTATGTATGCCCATATTTTTTTCGCGCCGTTCCCTATATGCAGGAGCTTTTCGTGTCGAAGTCTACCTTCACCCTTACCCTGGTGCAGCTCATGGCTTCCCGGGCCCTTAATCTGCCCCTGGAGTCCATTTCCCGCGTGGGCTTGCCCGGGGAGCAACCGTCGTACATCCAATACACGAGGAACCTGCGCGAGTACAAGGGGCGTGTCCACAACGTAAGTTTAACCGGCGGTTGGGTGAAGGGTGCGAGCTTTCGCACCGAGAGAGCAGCAGTCAAGTACATACGTCATCTCTCGGTAAAGTCATGTTGCTGAAAGCAATTCGATCAAGTATGATGCGTCGTCGTTTTGGTGCACAGGAGCCTTGTGGTCGGGCTCCTCAGTGCTCGAATAGCGACGACTTTATTGGCCCACGAAAGTGTGTTTATCTAAAAATACAAAATAAACACGTCAGCTGTGAGATCGATAATTTGGTCGAAGCTCATCTTTGCGAGTTGTGTGTGAGAATTTGATCGCGCGTGCTACGGAGTGTGTATCTCCTCATAAAGGACCCCTTAGTGCTAGCTAGCTTTTGAAGTGCAACGTGGGTACGAGGTCCTAGGTCGAGCTCGGTAGTGCTTGAATAGCGGCGATTTCCTTGGCACACGGAGTTTTCTTGGCACACGGAAGTTTCTTAGCCCACGGAAATTATTTGAAGCGCCACTTGCATCAACGCTGTCCGAACATGAGGACCGACCCACGCACCGCGCCCCTCCCTAGCTCGCGTTGTTGTCCTTTCGCCCCTATGCTGTTGGTCCCCTCGAGTCGGTCTCATTGTCCATCTCCGCGCTTTCTTCGTCTTTCCTGTTGATGTTTTATTTTGTTACCGTGCTTGTCCGTCCCTCACCAGTTCGGTACCCGTCCCTCACCAATTCGATACCCGCCCTCATCAGTCCGGTACCCGCCCCTCACTACTTCGGTACCTGTACCTCACCAGTTCGGTACCTGTCTCTCACCTATTTGGTACCCGTCCCTCATCCGTTGGGTACCCCCCCCGCGCCCATTCGGTACCCGTCCCTCACCAACTCGGTACCCTCTCCTCATCGGTTCGGATCCCGTCCCTCACCAGTTCGGTACCCGTCACGTTCCTTCGTACGTGCGACTAACGTTGGCCAAACATGCTGCCCCGCTTGTTCGCTGCTGTGTTTTTGCTGTATCACACAGGACGCTGTCATGGTCGTGCATGTGAAGGTGCCGACGAAAAGGAAGCCTTTTCACCGTAAGGGTGCAAAGAAATCGGAAAGCGAGGCTACTGAAGCACCATTCGGGCGCACGGCCATGGCCCTCTGGGTGAGAGTCCTTTGACTCTATCAAAAATAATCAGTAGAGTTGTAACGCACACAGCCTCGCTCGTGCAAGTCGCTCGTGGTGTCGTGTGTCGGAGGAAGAGACCGATGTTGCCTAGTTTTTTATATATTTTGTATTTTGTTTTATCCGACACGAAATGCCTACGACGAGCTTAACGCTGCAAAACTACTCTAACACTAATTTCAAGTTGTTTGTCCCCAAAAACGGGTGGGCACCGTTCAAGGGGTCTGGGGAATCTACGGACATGAAAATACGTCCCCCTTCTCAGCTGTCAAAGTGATGCCATGGCTGCTTTACGCGGAAACGAGAGAGCTGATTTTCTTGAGCAGCGCTTTTAACCTGTTTGGGACTTAATTGTAGCGCAGAAAAAAAACAGTATCGAGAAAAGGTGATGATTAGAGCATCGGTCACACAAAGTAGCCTGGGCTGCTGCGGTATATAGAGGGCGCACCCGAGATACACGGCATGGGCATCTCCGACTCGCACCCCGCACGATACATTACGGGGGTCAATAGTAAACAGGACCGAATATTGTTAGTAAAAATAGGTAAATATATACCTGGTAGGTTTTTGTGGGTACCGTAGGTCCTATTCACTATGGCCCCCCGTAATGTTTATAATGGTATTGCTGAGCCCTCCCAGTATTAACAGATGGCTGGTAAGACCGCACCAGGTGAAGTGTTGGTACCTTCACCTGGGTCCCGAAATGGTTAGGATACGCATCCTATATGCGCCGGCAGCTCGAGCTGCTTTGTGTGGCCGATGTTGTGTTCGCCATTGAACCCCAAAGAGGAGGGTTAACAGGGAAGAGGGTTAACAGGGAGTGTTTCGTGAATAATGCAATGGGTGGGTACGTAAAAGCTTTCTTCCGTTCTGATTGCCCCTCTTTTGTCGCCGCGCTGCGTTCGCGGGACGGGCGAACCACTTTATTCGCCGGTATCATCTCTAGCTGGAGGAACCGAGCGAAAACGGGGTGGACCCCATCGGTGTCTCGAGTGCTCCGCTGTCCGCAACGGTGTACCCTCTCCGATCGACGCTCGAGAGCGACGGCACGGAGCTTGGAGAGTGGGGGCTTCTGCGGGAGAAGGTCCACATCTACGTGGTTTTCTATAAGACGAGGTGTGATGCGTGTTGCGATAGGGGTAGCATTTCTTGCGCCAAAAAAATCTGACGGTCGGGGCTCCTCAGCTGAGGAACTACCCAATATCATTGTAATTCGGTTTGTATTTTACGCTATAATACAATGTGTACCTGGACCATGGGATTGTCCATCCGGTTAAGGGGGTATATAGATCCCTCACAAATAATTTTTGATAATTTCTCTTTTTTACTCTCTTTTTGTGTTACGATTCGCGGAAATCGCATAACAAATAAATTGTGGGCCTAAAATCGATGAAAAATCGATGAAATTAACATATCCGCGGGCTCACAGCAGCAATATCAGCAAAAAATCGCCAAACTGCTCAAAACCACGCACGCGGGAACAAAAAATTCCTATGGTGGGACCTTCGAGTTCCCCTGAGTTGGTAGCCTTTTCTGAAAGGCGAGCATCAGGCATCTTTATCTCTCGGGTGTCACTCGCCTCCATGATGTGTGTACAGATTTACGGCGCGTCGAAAAAGAGACTATTCAGGCCGAAATGGCTCTTTGACACCCAAAAAGGGTCCCACGTAAAAAAATTAGACGTCTTGACCCGGCCCGACCCGACCCGCGAAATTTTGAAACCCCCTGACCCGACCCGACCCGACCCGCTAGATTTGAAATCCTGTTGATCCGACCCGACCCGACCCGACCCGTGAGATTTGAAAACCTTCTGACCCGACCCGACCCGACCCGCCAGGCTCCGACTGACCCGTGAGATGCAGGTCATGTCGCGGGTCGGGTCACCTTGA
>JBBMKB010091618.1:0-11219 GCA_037833945.1 Alaria marginata
GATGTAATCCAAACAAGCACTATATCAGGCCTCCGCCACTACTCAAAATGCACTGTAGAGGGTGTCTACAGTGAGTACATACATCAGTACAGGCACTACAGTGGGCATGCAGTACTACTCAGCCGGCACCATAGATGGAACTCTACTGTTTCGTACATACAGTAGTACAAGGTAGTAAACCACGACTGGTAAACATAACACGAGCGTCCATGTATACCGTGTGTAGAATCGCTGCGCTCCCGCATAGCCGACTCAGCTTGTAGTGTGTCCAACCATTTCGCAACCGAATCCTATAGCTATGGAGAAACTCATCACAGTCATCATCAACACGAAAAAGCTTATCAGCCATCATCCACGCAAGTTCAACGCACGCATTGAAATTAACGCATATCAGCCATCATCCGTTCAAGACAAAAACGCACATTGTCAAGGAAGCAACGGCGCGCCTTACTCAACCGTGAGACCCCGGACGTGGACTAACGCCCTGTGTTCAAAACAAATTAACGGTCTCGGAAACACCTCCAAACTCGGTTGACTTGACGGCTTGGAAGCCCTTTGCTTGTTGTCTGCTCGTATACGCAACCGACGCCTTCCTGGGGGTGGTGTTCGTTCTAAACTCCGACGTACGAGTGACAGGTTACACGGTCCGTACGTACGTATGACCCACTGCATGACCTGCATGAATGTGGTTCTAATTCTTCCATACGCACACAACTCATATTCTTCCGCCTCGCTGTGCTCCCCATAGGAATATGATTATGAAAAAGTATAACATCATTATGCAACGAAGGGCTACGGAATACGTGGAGTGTTTGTGTCAAATAATTTCTGTTTGGGTTTGCAAGAGAAGGCTGTTCACTCTGTTAAACAAATAATTTGATGTGAAAATGCTTGCGAAGACCCAAACCGAACAATTCGGGCGGAGAAAATGCCGCTACCAATCACACAACAAGGCAACAACTAACGAAAGTGGAAACGACGAAAAATTCAAACGACTTCGCTCGATTTGAGAACAATGATCATGAGGCCACGAGAGTGGCTGTTGCTTTAAATGCTCTAGATATACATCGACCAGGTATAGCAGTCATACGAAGGGCACCAGACGCATCAGCACCACCGGGGCACGTCGTGCAATTTCGTGAGTGTAGAGTGCTGTGCTGTGCGGTCCGCATTTGGCGCGATTACTCGCCGAAGAATCTCTGACACACGCCCGTGTCACATCAGCTAAGCTGTGTCTGTGCGTCTGCACAACATACAACAACAACACCAAAACACCAGGTATTCCCAGCAGCGCAATGCACACAACGCTACTCGTAGTATTGATGTTTCTGATCCAACCTCGGCCAACCCTCCAACGCGTATGGTCGCACGCCAGTGTGCCACCCTTCACCGTGGTCTCGCGCTGCTGTCGCTTCGTCACATGGGCGGTGGCTTAGCGAGTCCTGTCGAGTCATCCCACGGTAGAGGTTACGCTTTTTTGGGTAAACTTTTCCTGACCGGTTGAGCTCCTGAAGCGAGGAACTATCAGTTGGTGTGATCATTTTACGAGTGAGTGTGTCGTTTTAGGACTAGCCGTTTGAAAAGTTGATCGGGTCGCGCGAACGGAAATCTCAGAGGTCATTTTTCGGGTGGGATATTGAGCTCCTCGTGTCAGAAGGCAAGGAACGTATTGCTGCACCCCTACCGCGGGAGTGCTCTGTCGCTGTGTACTGCTGCTGTGTACCGCTCGTACAAAGAACGAATACGTGATAGGTAATGGGTGACGTGAGGATTATTTCTTGCCGCATTCCCGGTGTTTCTCTTCGCCCGGGACAACCGGGATTCTCTTATCCAACGAAATACTGTTCTATTCGAAACCTAAAATGAGCAAACCCAACCCGAAACAAATCGGGTCGCGGGGGCCATTTTGGCCGATTTCGGAGTGTTTTGGAACTCGATCTTGGGAAGTTAACTCTTTTTTTGGACCGGGAGAATAGAAAAGGACCAAACCCAACGATAACCTGAATACCGAAAACATCTTAACTATCTAAGAAAAAATTGGTAAAAAATTTGCTGTTTTGGCAAATCCAAATTCCCATAAACTTGCCAATTTGGTAAACAACATGTCAAATATGTGTCGCTAGAAAAGCTCCTTACTACGTTCTAAACAAAGCGTATTCGGTGGTGGACTCTGCTTCGCTTTTGACGACGAGCGGGCCATATCAAACATTTGGTAACCACGGTCGGTTGGTATCGAGAAATGAGTGTTATCATCCTTCGCCGCGTGTTTTTTGTTGTGTTCTTCACGCTCAGAAAGACGCTGAAGAAGATACGGCTTGATACTTGTTTTCCTCGCACGTACGCGGTGACCCTGTACAGAGAGAGGAAAGTTGCCTCCACTAGCACCATGGAAGCGTTGGACAATGTGCTCAAGTGCATCGGGATGAAGTTCATTGACTCTGGAAGGAGTATCAAGGAAACGTACACGGTTGACAAGATAAACCCCGAGACGGGGCTTGCGACCGTGCACAAAATTGAACGCACGGGCAAGAACGAGAGCGCCTATAGGTGAAGGTGGCTGTGTTAGCGAAATATATTCTTGCCTGAATGTGCGTACACAGATGGAAGTAACATGTACGGGGGGGGCTGTGTGTGTGTGGCGGCTATTGTTTGCGATTCAAAGCGGCCTCCATAGCCGACCACCCATTTGAATTGCGCCAGTTACATCTTGGCTCTGCTTACGACCGGCATGCTGCGCAGCGCCCTGAACGGACACGTGGTGACCAAAGTACTAACGCTCGGTAAAGCTCGGTCACAGCGAGAAGTAGACCTCTTTTTCTGGAACTTGAATCGTCACCTCGAGACCCGCCGCGGCGCCTGCCAGCCAAACCTGATCGAAGGGCAGTACTGGCAAAATTTAGGCTCAAGAAATGGTGTACCAAGATCGACGGCCCTTGTCGGGGAGAAACTTACGGGCAGCCCCGCCGGTAACGCTTCCGTCGCGAGTTCAACCATTTTGGAATCGGATATCTATAACATTTTCGACCGGCGTATTGCCTCTTTTTCGCCCACACGTCGCGTTCTCAGGTGGAAGAAGGCTGAAAAGGAGTACATGGGCCACGAGTACATCAATATGATTCGGGAGGAAGAGTGTGTCAAGCTGCTTGGCATCGCCGAGGGTGCGAGATTGCTCAATGCACCCTTGCCGTGGAGAACGCAGGGGAGTATGGGGAAGTTACGTTTTTTATGCTCTTGAGGGATCACTCAGTCAGACCTTTTTCTGTGTCTGTTGATTTTTCGGGTAAATAGTTATTTACGCAACAAAGTACCGCAGAATATATCGTGTCCCTGTTTCGCCAAAGTGAATACATTTCCACCCCCTCCCCCGAAACAAAACCTTTGTACTTAGTCGTTGACTAATCATCATCACCCCACTTATGTTTTCTATACGTGGTGTAGTACATACCTTCTAGCGGCAGGAAGCCCATGCCGGATACAGCGTACCTCTCGAACAAAACCTACGTTGGCCGAGCATCAGATATCTGAATAAAGCTTACGTCCACGACAACGTGTTTTGTGCTATACCACCAGATCACTCCACGCATTCTTCGGTCTCGAACAAAGGCTCATAGCAAACGCTCAAACTATCGCTCCGCCACTTATTGCAATGAAAGTTACTGAACAAACGGACAGATTATCGCACCGCCGATGTAGTACGCCTCGGATAACATTGAACTTCGGCGACGATGCCAACCACTCGCATGCCGAACGATGACAGCCTCTCACGGGGCCTCGCGTTCCTTACAGCACAAACGCCGAATGAAAGTTGTACGGGTTGAGAGGCTGCAGACGTACAAACTGCAGGAATTTGTTTGCGGGGTGCAAACTCAACAAGGCGGATGTTTTTGTGATCTGCTGGTGGTTAATTGATGATTGGGGTTTAATGAAATGTCAGATGCACAGCCAGAACGAGTTTCGTTAAGCAGGTGCGGCGCTTTCCGTAACGTGTCAATCATGGTCCACGATTATACCGGAAATAGTACTGCTGCTGCTGCGACTGCTGCTGCTGCTGCGGAGAAGACAATTTCCCCCGGATTATAGGTTATAAACACATGGCCGGTATGCAACATTTATTATGGCCGGCGCGGTCCCATTCGACGCGACATGACAACAGTACTCGTAGTATCTGCAGCATCTTTATAATGAGAGGTATACATATAAGGGTTTAGTGGGATATGTTGTATACTACGAACGCTTTCGATTATATAGTTATTCCCGCTGGATGGTATTCTTCATACAGACGAGGGTCAGGCGAAAGGTGAAGATTACGTGGCGGGGGGTTTGTGTGTGGCCCCTGCTGACAATGCAGTGCTGGACGGGGCAATGGATGTTCTGCCGCCACATTATATGGCCTGCGGGCCGCAGCCTGAACCGCGCACGAATCAGCTATTGGCGGGGAGTGAAGGCGCGGCTGGTGAAGATGACGCGGCGGAGAGGTTGGGTTGGGCCCCTGCTGATAGAGCAGTGCAGGGCGGGGCGAGGGATGTTCTGCCGCTATTGTTTATGAATGCCGGGGCTCAACCTGAACTACGCACGGCTCAGCTGTTGGCGGAGGGTGGAGGCGCAGCCGGGAAATCGTGGTGGTGTGGTGCGCTTCGCGGACCATCCGCAGAGATGAAGTTGCCTCGGGGTCGAGCGCAGTAATGGGGTGCGAGGGGGGATCGGGATGCGGTGACGTGGAGGGTTTTCTGGGCTGGAACCACAGGCTTGCGACCAAACAACTAGAGGAGTAATGTCGTCCGAATGTTGCGTAAACCATGCGTGGTCGCGTTGCGTTTCCCACATCGCTCACCGTGTCACAATCTGAGGCGGTTTTGTTGCGTACCAGATATTGTAACGAAAGGTTGCCCATTACCCTCCGTTTACTGGTCGAAAACGCACCGCTACTAGACGAGAAGGGCTCTGTTTCTAACAGATACGAGGGGTTTGTATTCCGATCATTTGCGTCGAATGCCGTGTGCTGACGTGAACCTTGATCTCCGCGCCTCTCCCCGCCCCCTTTTGGTGTTTGTTTTTTTTTATTGAAAGCTGCACGCACGCGTGTATCGGCCGCGCCATCATGTATCGGTGGAATTCCGAGCCCGGCCGAATACGGCGTGGCCGATTCCAAGAACAGGAAAGTGCAATACCGCAGGTCAGGCCGTAATGATCGAGACACCTGATGAGCAAGATATGGCCGTCAACTGTGTGGCGCAGGCACGGTCCAAGAGTGTACTAAAAGAGAAGAGGTGGAATGAGGTTGCTTGTACAACGTAGCCGTTATTGGCCATTTCTTGAACTGTACTCAGAGTGGAGCGGTCGCCAAACAATATCGCGGAGCGACCACCGACGTGTTGCTAGAAGAATATTTTGCCATCAAAGGGCGATATCTCTGCGCACGTTGGCATCGCGTCCCCGAAGGTGTTGTCGGCATTAAGCCAGAGCTGCGGGTATCACATTTGCCGGGAAGGCCTCCCCTGGCTAAACACGATGTCGCGACGCTTGGCAGGAACAAGTGCAGAACAAAACTTCATTCTCGTTGGGGGACTTGTGCCAATAATGTGTCATATGTAGAACCTAGGAAGAGGGTAGAGGAGTTGATGGAGCGCCAGCAAAATTATCGTGCACCCTGATTTCCCTTGTAGTAGTGAGGCCGAGTCTTCAGCAAGGATACACGGGCCAACGACAGAAGGCGGTATTGTGGAGCGTAACTGGAAGCGACCTTGACGAGTAAGCGCCGTGGCGTGTTTCTTTTGGGTGGGCGAGTTTGCACACCTGTGGTATCATCCCAACGGGAGGATCGGGGCGGGTCGACCTGCTCACGCTGACCTGAAACTGCACAGCAGTAGTAGTTTATGTTGTAGAGCCGAGTAAAATCGATGAACGACACGGCAATTGAGTGCGAACGCTTGGTGAATTTAACTTCGTGTTTTTTCCATCCACCGGAGCGAGGGTAACTCTAACAGAAAATGGGGACCACCATGAGTTTATTTTACTGACCCTGCGGTATGCCAAGGGACAGAAGTACCGTTCGTTGTGTTCTGCAATTGGGTTTTATAGACACACCAAACAACGGAATATCTTTGGATGGATATGGTAAAGCGTGATGATGTTAAGCTTTGACTACACAGCAGGCAAGCTGTATGTTGTCAAATATGTGGTATTATACATACAGACGTGGCCAATCGGCTACCCCCAAAATCCTCTAGAGGAATTATAGAGGAATCCTCCATTCCCTCTAGAGGATTTGACTTTTTTAAGTCCCTCCCAGTTGGTACTCCTGCATGACTCTATAGGGACGAAAACAACTCTAGAGGGAATGACTGTACCCTCTAGAGGATGAACAATATTCTGGAGGGATCGGTTTTCATCCGTTAGGTGTTTGTTCGTCCTCTTGAGGGATTGTCCGATTCCCTCTGTAGTGTCAGTTGGCCCTCTAGACTCATGTGGTACTACCAACCGACAGGGAAAACATATGTCGAAGCCCTCTAGAGGGAATATCAGATTCCACTAAATGTTTTTAAGTTCATCTCGAGGAAATAGTATTTCTGTACTAGAGGGATTACAGCACTTTAGGGTAATGACGGATTCCCTCTGTAGCGTTAGATGCCCCTCTAGAGTCATGTGGTACTACTAGTCGAGGGGGAAAACATAGGCTGAAACCCTCTAGAGTTTATGGCGAATCCCTCCGGAGCTACTCCGCCCTAAACCCTCGAGAGGTGTAAATCGAGAACGTTCGGAGTGAATTGGGGTAAAGCTCACCAAACCCCTCCAGGGGGTTTTAGCACTCACAACCCAAGAACAAGTCACTGCAGATAAAGCCTATAGATCATCAACTCAGAGCCGCTCTCCAGAGGGCAAGCACACATCTATTAAGCCCTCTAACACTTCGGAAGTTGGTGATTACTCAGGAAAGCAGTGCATAACAGTGCAAACCCAAACATTTCTGTACCACCGGTGGGAAAATATTATATTTAACCCTCTGGGTGGTTACCAGAACGATGGTGTTGATAACAACTATCGCACGAGAGGTACAAGGTTTAAATGGTGTCGCTCTGAACCAAGCGTATAGGAATATAACATTGGCTTCAAAATTATTTAGGGATTAAAACAATACCTTGACGTCTTCGTAAAATACCTTTGATAACTGGCACAGTCTCCGCACTTTCGTGCAATAAAATAATAGCAACAGATATAGCGGGTTGGATAAGCCCCGACACCACGCACGTGTTTAATCAAACGAAGAGACACCATGTGCCTAGTATATTTACATTATATAGATATACACTATTTCTCTCGAACATCATTTAGCTCTGAGCCACACGCCATAGTACACATCCGTCGAACGGACACCCCTATGTGGGGTTACATTCGCGCACGTGATAGCACTTTAACCGATTTATTATCACTATATATGCTGCAGGAAAACATGATTTTCCTCTCACTTGCGCTTAACCCGCGAGGTATTTTTAACTAAGGCGTGTTTGACATGCATATCTACGCTGATTGCTCCGTATACGTAGTGCTACTGGTCTACATATGTTACGGTGGTGAGGGAGTTCGCTAATTTTCACTTTATCCTTAGTATGCGGACCCCTCTCTCGAGCGGTTCTGTGTGCCACAAAAGTCTAAAACAATAACTTGAAAAATATCTCCCAGCAACGCGAAACCGACACGTACGGGGGGCAAGTCGTATCCCAACCAAACAAGCCCAAAATATGATAACTGCAAACGATAGGTCAGCCACTATCGCGAGCCCAAAACGTGACCCCCCTACCGCACAACCTTGGTGACAAGTCTCTTTGCACAACATTCTACACTACTGGCACCAGGACCTACAGTTTGTACTTCGGCGTTAACTACGTACGAGGCGTCAACTTGTTTTAGACGCTCGCATGACAAAAAAAACGCGGACCAGTCTGCAGAGAGCCTAGTAGTAGACGCTACGGGCGAGGTTTCGTTCCTTCCTTCCTCGCCGTCGCCAAGCTTCGCCACCACTGCGCTTTCCGGTTCGCCTTCACCACCCCGGGGAAGCAATACCCCCCTCGCGTCCTGCGTCACGCTCCTAGGCAGACTTCTCCTTCCCGGCAAACGTCTCCTTCTCGGCGTCGTCGGGACAGCATGGGTCGCCGGCAGAATTCGCCTCCCCGTCACACGACGTTTTCTGATAGCCAGCCTTCCCATCCGACTCGCTCTGCGAAGGGTTGCCCGCCAACCGTCCGGCTGCTAGTATTTCTAAAGCGAATAAAATTTCGAGAAACAAGAGCAGGGGAGCTTGTCAATAATCAGGGCATTTCTAGTCAACTGCAAAGGCATGGAGGGAAAACTGGAAATAGGGAGTAATTCCACGGTATGGGTGCAGCAATAAGGTTCAGAGCTCCTGACTTGAGGAGCTCAATAACTCACCCGGAACATGACTCCCAAGATTTTCGGTGGCGCAACCCGATCATCACTTCTATCCTTTAGTGCTAAGCCGAATACACTCGTGAAATGATCATACTAACCGGTAGTTCCTCAATTCAGTCGCTCAACCGATCAGGCACGTTTGAACCCAAAACATGCAAACTCTACCGTGGGATGAGACCGACACACACGGTCTCATGCCGTGATAACAAAAATTTGACCCACTTGTACGGCGAACTCACGTATGTCTGGTTTACACGAGGAATTTTTATTGATTAACAAGAGTGTCGGCTACGGTACAAGATAAATACCGATAGAAGAGAGGCCAAACTCGCTAGGCACACCCGCCACAATGTTCGGAGCGGTTTTGGAAAATACCCCAAATCCTTCTCTTACATCCAAATATAATGGAAACCCCTGAGAACGCACACTCAGCGCGGGAAACGCAGATATCAGCTGGTCTGATGACGCAGGTCCAGCCCGTACGCAACAGGTGCGCTGTTTATTGCAACAAGACGATACGCCGGGCCCTTCCGCAGGCACGACAAAGGAACCAATCGGATATCTCTTTAAACAGCTCACAGGCTCCTCAAAATCCTGTATTCGGTTTAAGAGAGAAGCTATCTTAAACCGAGCGGTCGGTTATAGAGAAAAACTCTCTTATTCCGGTGTACGAGAACGTCGGGTTTTAAAGAGGCGTAATTCGCCTGGCACATCCGTCCCTTTAACCGTAGCCACCACTGTATGAAACAAAATGACAAAGAGAGAACTTTAACCGAAACATATTGACCGAAAGCTATCCTTGTAACACCCACCCAGGAGGTACGGTGCGCAAGCCTCGATTCCATCCTCTTCGGTGATTGTGGACGAGGGCTGGTTGATAATCAGATGCGGACTGGCCAATGATTGTCCCCCCCGGCCTGTGCTAAAGTTGTACACCAACGGTCAGAACCTGCGGAATAGACGCGATTGAACGGAGAACGCCACTTAGTGGAGGAAGAGAACAGACTACGCCTGGTCCAACCGTTCTTCAATGGCGTCGAAACTGAGTATCAGCAGCTGCAAGCGGCCGATAACAGACGGCGTTTGGCAGACAGCGGCAGCGCTTGCAGCAGCGCCATATCCGCGGGTGAACTAACAACACGGTTGTCGGCAATGGCGAAGGGTTACCCTATATGACCGCGCGATTAGCTTAGTGCTGTCAAGAAGGCCAGGAGACACTATAGTACACGTTCGCGGAAATGAGACGCAGCCACCGCCGTTAATAGTTACGAGTCTATTATGCGATGCCGGGTTCATTTTGAACGGTAAGCAGCGGCAGCGGTGGCACCAAAAGCGAGTAAGTACAGTAGATGGCAGCATCAAGAAGAGCAGCAACAACACCCGCCGCCGCGGCCGCAGTAGCCGGCAGCAGCAAGCAGAATCAGCAGCACGTATAGCATCATGTTCGAAAGAAGAAAACACCCGCTCCGCAGAAGCAGCAGGAGAGCCGATAAAGCAGCAGGAAGCGAAAAATGGAGCAAATTGTTTGTCGAACAGTGTTTGAACGCGCACGTAGCAGCAGCTAAAGCCGCTACGGCGAGCGTGGACACCGGCAACAGAAGCACGAAAGGTTTTGTTTTAAAGCAAAAGCAGCAGCGAGCAGCACCAAACAACTCTGATAGCAGCAAAATCCACCACAAGTTGCAGCAGTGGGAAAACAGTATAAGCAGCAGCCAGCGGAAGCGGAAGCAGCAGCAGCAGCAGCAAACGCGGCAGCAAACTACTGTACGTGTTTGAGTACATACTGCTTCTGCTGCTGGCTGCAGTGTCTGAGTTGGTGCTGCTGGTATTGCTATGCCACCACCGCTACTGCTGCACATATCATGCTTGCTACACCATTCTTACTACAGTACTAAGACAGGTGCTGGTGGTGCTGCTCCGTGTTGCTACTGCACAACAACTTAAATGACGCGGGCTACTGATGCTGTTTCTCCTCTGTGCTGTTGCTGCAGCTACTGCCCGTACGTTGTACTGCCCGGATGCCAACGATGGGCGGTCGAGCGTACTACCTCTGCTGTTGTTGTACGGGTACTAGTGTTGGATATCGTACCGAAAGTTTCGATATATCGTTCGATAAAAAAATAAATGATCGAACCGAAAAAAGTTCGGTATTTCGATAATGTTTTCGATAATTCGATAATCGATAACGACACGATAAAACGATAAAAGGCCGAACGCCTCCCAGGGGGAAAGGAGACACAGCAACAAACACCAGTTGTACGTAGCGAACGCTGAACGAGAGCCACGCACGACAACCACTAAGATGGATGGCCTGTGAGATTTCCCATGGGATGTTCCATTGGCCCATGGGATATCCCATGAAATGTCCCATGAGAATCCCATGAGGCCATAACATGGGGCTATCCCATGGGACATCTCATAGGATATCCCTTGAGACATCCTATGGGAATTATAAAACCTTTACGATGCCCCATGGAACATCTCATGGGAAATTCTATGGAGTCCGCGACATGTCATGGGATCCCATGTATGTGATTTCCCATGGGATGTCCCTGGAACGTCCCGTGGGACTATCCATCACATAGAACGTCCGAGGAGATGTCCCATGAGATAAACATACCATGGGTCGTCCAATGATTCATCTTGTGGGACATCCCATGGGATGTTTGGATCCCATGGGCAATCCCATTAGACGTATGGGATATCCCTTGGGGATGAAAGACCACCCAAAGGTATGGGATTTATTGTCCCATGGGATATCCCATATGATATGAACGACCTCCCATGGGCCTCCC
>JBBMKB010091629.1:0-11218 GCA_037833945.1 Alaria marginata
CCACGCGGCGCCAAACGAGCTGAAACTTTGAGGGCGCCCGTAATGTGATCAACGGAGAGGGTCTGTGCGGTCGGGGGGGGGGTCAGACAAGGGATTTCGAGAAAAAAAATCTCGAGGGGTTGGGACCGGTTGTGGGGGGAAAACCAAGGAAGACAGACAGACAGACGGACACGATTTGAATTACCGAAATAGACAACTCAGGTTTTCAAACTGAGAATAAATACCTCGTTTTTAGCACGCGTCAGAAAAAAAGCGATTTGTATCAACCGTCAAGGAAGAGGGCGCTGCTGTATGGGTGTCAGCATACTGCACACGTGTTGTATGCCAGGTACCACGGTAGCTCGTAAAGTCGCACGGGCAGATCACGATCTAGCTCATCTAGATCCCCTTTATACATATGTACCAGATACGTATGATATATCGTCATGGTACTTTGTGCAGGATCTGTGTCGTACAGCTCCGTCCTGATCATGCCAACAAAATGCCAGAGGCATGCGTGCCATCATCAGCAACAGCTCTCTGCACGTATATATGTATAGGACGTACGCTTTCATGTGAAGACAACACACCCCCCTCCGCATGCCTCCATATTCCGTCCTATGAAGTCGTTATCCACCCACCTATGAAACCCGGGGATGTATCCAAGATGTCCCCTGACGACCACAACTTGTCCTTACAACGAACTCCCACTGCAATGTTCTGCACCTACCAGGGATATGCGGCCTATCATCAGCAACAGCTACGCAATGGAGGGAGCTTCCAACCAGCACACCTGCTACTACCGAAGCGAATTCGATATGTCTGTGCCACTGCCTCCCAACGTCATCTTCCCCGAAATGGCGGACATCCTTCCGCTAGACAGGGAATACTTCCTCACCTTCAAGGTATGACACATTGGTGTCATGTTCTAACCTAATGACAGAGTACTCGAAACATAAAATATGCATTGCATAATAAGACGACCTTCCAAGGCCCGCCAGCAGCCACTAGCGAGTTTTGTTTAACTCGCTTCACTGAGCGGGGGGGGCTCCACCACTAAACCCTTTAATGCATTCCGTAGATTGTTTGTTGCACTACAATTGAAGGCATGGCGTGCGTCCCTTATCCGTGTGTATTGAGTTGCTGTAGAGGATGCACCCCGATCGCGGGAGGTATACAGCAGTAGAGATACCCCATGGTTTAGACCTGAGCAACGTTGGCACTGGGTACCGACCCCCTCTACCGTAGCGTACCTCCCTCTGGCACGCCGTATTTTAGGAAACCCTTTACCCCAGTAACCACGGGATTTCGCAGGGCCTAGCGCAGTGCGTTGTCTTGTGGCAATACCGGCACTAAAGTGGGATCCCGTGTATCCCGAGATAAAACAGTATTCGTATGGCGATTTCGTGACAACTTATTTTCATCGCACTATGCTAGGACCCCGCACTGGAAAATACCTCAATAAGGCGGGGCCACAGCTGCTATACAGTAGTGGAGCTACCCATGTGATTTTCCGGGAACCTCATAAACATGATTGGGTACCCCCTCTACCGTAGCGTGACCCCCTATTTGCGCGCAACACGTCGTATTACACTCCAGGGAACTCTTTACCTGGGTGGGCACGGGATTGAGCAGAGGCTAAGCCTTGCGCCGATACATGACGAACAAAACGGGGTCATCGTCGCCTTAAAGTGCCACGACCTGCACGGTCAACAACTGCTACCAGAAAACTACAAGTTTTGCCAAAAGATGGCCGCGAGGAACGATTCGTTTGACTACAAGACCTTGATGAGCTCCACCTTCGGGCTGATCCCCGGCGGCCGCTCACCAGGAACGTTCCGGCTAGGAGAGGTGAGTGTCCCTTAACCTCATGGGACCCGTGTATTCGGTGTAGTATTGTATGCGCGTGACGCGTGCTACGATAGAGGTAGCACGTTTTGGCTAAGCTATTTTCTGAATGGCGAGGTTCCCTAATCCCAAATTGTCGAGATGTCATTCATGTTTTGCAAAACGATATTTTTTCTACGCCTAGGCCATGGGATTGTTCGTCGGGTTGCGCTTTCATTTTTCTCAAATTCAGGTTTTGGGTGGGGTATAGGGCTCACTCATCAAGTGAGGTATCTCAGAAAAACATTGGTGCACCTCTACCTTAACATGTGTCGTGCCATTCGACAGTGTGCAGCATGAGCTTCAACGTCAACACCCCAAAATGGAATATCGGCTTCGAGTTACGTGCATCTGAAAAGGGACACGAGATAACGTTCTATATTGGAATGGAGTATGCTGTCGGGGGGCAAATTGAATGCAAACACGAGATATAAACTAAACGAGAAGGTCGGCCTATCATCATAGCGTGAGCATGTGGCATACGGTAATCCGTATTCCTCCTCGTGTTGTACAGCTCCATGCATTGGGGTTGAACATGGAAGCGCCATGCTCTAACCTCAAGACTGATCCCCCGGGCGGTCGCTGACCGGGGGTATTCCGCCTTTGAATAGTAGAGGCGATAGCGTGTGATACGCAAGTGATTAGGGTCCACAACCGCCCAAAAACGATTTGGTTTCGGTTTTTTTTACAACACTACACCCAGCTTGCCGCTGTTCATACGCATGCCTGAATACGTTGTTATATTGTTGCCTGCACTGCAGACCACCTTCCCTGGAACAAAACTCATTGTTGTGCAGGTTTTCAAGATTGCAAAGAATTGCAGTTAATAATATCAAGTTAAACAAGCCGAGTAAGGAATCATTGTGTTCAAGGTCGAATGGCACCTATTGTCGGTGTCCTCTGTATCGAGGGGTCGTTTAAATAACAAGTATTTCGCTTAAGCAGTAGCCAGTATCTTACCAAGTCGCTGATGGGGAACATAGTCGTTTATGGTTGGCGCTCAGTAGCTTGGAGTTCTATCAAAGCACACACATGACTGGTAGCATCATGCGGTGTATCTACGAACTACAATACTTGGTACAACAGTGGTATATTCTGGAAGCTAAAATGCGGCGTTATTAGTTCCTGTTTGTAATTCAGTACGTTGCAACACGTATAATACTCGTAGAAGCACGTTACACGAGCTTTCGTTAGATATATTGACAATAGTACAACTTGGCTATCTTCACAGAAGGAAGAATTGACCCCCACGAGCAAGCGTCGAGGAAAATTGCTGTAAGTCGATCAGTCCAACGACGTGGTATACGGTACGTCCAGCGGTAAACCGTGCATCTTGGCGAAAGCCGACAGACGATCGCATACCCATCGTCTCACTGTTGAACTCCCTTTTCTGGGCTGAAACTTGCAGCCTTACTTGCCTACTAACAGCAACCCAAGCGCTTGTCTCTCGACTGTCAAATGTTAATAGTCCACCACGTACATGCTAACATGTGTTGCTGTCATCCTTCGCAGTTGAACTGCTACTAATAGCACCTCTCCCCAACGTCTTAAGAACGCCCAAATGTTGACTGTCTCTCTCTTAGGAGTAAGAACGGGGGTCTCATTCTCAGAGAGGCTGCATGGTCAATTGTCTATGACTAACGCAAGTAACGAATGAGTCCCGCATTCGAGCTTGGTGCACGCGATACCTGCCTGATGGGTGAAAACTCGACCTGGTCCGGCCCGGCATTGTAGGGATGCGAGGGTCTGTGATCATTCGACTATGGCCATACGACCATATATGAAATGATAACCTCCCCCTCCCCATCGCCGCATTTTGTTGTTGCGCGCCAGGTAATGAGTGCCGGAGTCATTCCTGTGTTTGTGGTGCGGGATTGGGTTCGACCGTTTCGGGAACAAATCGACTGGCCCTCTTTCTCGTTCGTATTCACCCCCGACGAGGTTGAGACTGTCATGCTCCCGGCGCTCAGAGCAGTTCCTCCGGAAAAACTGAAGGAAATGCAGGTGACTACAGCAGTATAAGCTACAAACGTAGAACGGTGGCTCTGTTTTATTTATATTACCTTCGGGCGATGTTTTAGCCAAAACGTGCTTCCCCTGTCGAGGTGGACACTGCCATGCCCCTTGCCACCCAGAGCAGTTCCACGAGAAAAGCTCAAGAAAATGCAGATGCCTATATACTACCAGGTATACGGAGGGGTGTAGCTATGGTCAGCCCTCTTGTTTTGAAGAAAATATGCCGGGAAGCTCATTCCGATGTTCGTGCTAAGCCAGAACCGCCATCTCTCCCCCACCGCCTGTGCCGCGTCGCTACTCGTTCCCGGCAGAAAAAATCGCTCGAGGCGTACTGGAAGATTTTCGGTGGTGTGACTGATTACTCTGTAATCGCTCGAAACACAATCGACCAGCTCGCAGATCGTTTAGGGCACCACTAATCGACTGCCCGGTTACTGCTCGTAGCACAGTCGACCGGCTCCACTACACAGCATCGAGATGAGGATGATGTTTGGAACGCAATAGTAGACCCCGCACCCGCGGAGCTGTTGGGGATCGCTAGCCAGCATCCACATGATGATGCTGCTTGAAACAATGTCGTTCGACCGGCATTGCTAGTGGTTGAGGCACCACTAAACAGCATCGACGTGAGGGTTATGCTCGCAACACAGCCGACCCGCTCGCAGGGGGTCTGGGGCGCCACCAAACACAGCGTCGGCATGATGATGTTGTTCGTAACACCGTTGACCAAGCTCGTAGAGCGATTGAGGCACCACTAAACAGCATCGGCATGAGGATGCCCGCGTTGTGGCAGAGTTCCGCGCTGTGCGAGATGTTGTAACAGGGTGTCCCGGCCCCTAGCCTTTATCGTTTTGGAACAACAGTATAGCAACCAACAAAAACGACAAGTGCGGCATTTTCATCCTTCTAGGACGAACTTGCAACACTTCAATCTCGCCTACCAGGAAGAGGGTGCAACAGCACAGGCTCCCTCCAGACGCTTGACGTTGCGCGTGCCGTACATGTCCTTCCGTTGCAAATCGGACACATACATGCCCTAGTCCGGTAGGCCGATCTGCCTCGTATGGCCGATGTTGTAGTTCTCAGTTTTGTTTCGACATTTTGTTTCGTCGGAAGTGTCCCGAAGGGGTACAATGTCGGGTCGAGGGCGATATTATGCCTTGTAGATACCCAGTCTGCACGTTGTTGTTGGCCATGGAACGCAAGGATGCTGGCATTGGTGCCGGCGTAGAGGGCTGCCGGAGGCCTCGGGAGGCGTATATAGCTGTTCCTGCTTTTAGGGGTGGTCACGACGTTCGGCATATTGTCATAATTTTCGGCGCGTATACCAACTCCAACTGGTCTTCTGCTTTTATTATTTTGTAACAAGTTGAACCACGCTCCTGTCTTCTAAGCGACATCCACGTTTTCGGGGGGGGGGGATACTTGGAACTAGTGTAGCATATGTTTTGCCGTTCTAAAGGGGTCAAATGAACGTCGAAAAACACCTGCGTACCTGGTGGTAGCGCACGTATTGTCCATTGCCGGGGATTGCCCCCCCAGCGTGAGTGCTGTACGCTAGCATATTTTGGCAGTTGTGGGGGGATAGTGTACGGCAATTTCTGCTTGTTTTTCGAAGGCCAACGGCAGTCCGTAGCTGGGGGGCAATGGAAGTCAAGTGGTAGCTCTTGTTTGAAGCCCAACGGCAGTAGCAAGCTGGCATCGCCTTTAGTGGTGCGCATTTTCTTAAGTTTATCTTTTTTATTTCAAAATTATTTTCGTCGTTTGACTTTTGGCGTTTGAATTTCGTACCATATACGTTTTTTTGATATGATATTTGATTATAAGAAACTCACTGTCTCGTGCGTTTCTTGAAACCAACAGCAATCAGGATCAGTGAAACTCGGTCACTGTTTGAAGCAAGGCGCGTGGATTCAGACCTTGACGGCATTTTTTTTTCGTTTTCGTCGGCAAACGTTTTCGTTGTTTTTGACTACAGTAGGTTGCCAAGGCAAACGCCGGATGTACACTATTATCTGGGCGAGGGGAGTTTTACGTGCTGCCATGGGGAGAGGTGCAATGGTGCACTTTTCCTTCCTTGGGATGCAGCAGCTGCCTGTGATTTTTCCTTGGGCTGCAGCAGCTCGTTCTGATAGTGGTTAGAGCTGCACGCCGCCTGCAGAGCTTATCTGTTATTCAAGTATTGGTTACTGTTGTAAACCTTTTGTTGGGCTTACCCGTCAAGCCTTCTGCTTACGCTTTTCGTATTGGCGTGCACGTCCTGCGCGCGCAAGGTTTTGCAGAATGTTTTTTCGAACAGCTGACCGCTGTTAGCTTGCTTGCTTGTAGAGCTTACCCGCCAAACCTTGAGCTCACGCTCTTCGTATTGCGAGGCAAATTCCACCTGTTCTAGCGTTTGAACGATCCACTTTCGAAAAGGCGAGCTCTGTTGGCTTTCTGAATCCGGAGGTCAGGTTGTAAGATTCTCGTTTGAGAAGGCGGGCGCTTTTCGTTTCGTCAGGCACGTCCCATCTGCTCTACCTTTTGCAGGATTCGCTTTTTAAGCCGGTCGATCGCTGAAGGCCTGCCGCTAGCTACTCGCCGCTCGTCGACGATAGCTTGTAGGGCTTCTTGTGCTTGCGTGTTTCGTATTGCAAGGTACATCCTACATGCTCTAGCTCGTAGGATGCGCGCTCGAACGGTCGGTCGTTGTTGGCTTCGTGCGTTTCGAGAGTAGTGTAGGCTTCCCGTTTGAGCACAGGTGAGCGCGATTCGTATTGTTATGAACGTCCCATCTGCTCTACTGTAGCTTTCTTTGCAGGATTTGGGTTCTAGCCGTCTGTTGCTGCTGACTTGTTGCATTTGGAGGGTAGCATGCAGGATTCGCGTTCGAACACTGTCAGTCTGTTGCTGTTGGCCTGTTGCATGTATGGAGGGTAGATTATAGGATTCTGTTTGGGCAACCGAGCGCGTTCATGGCTTGCTGCGTTTGAAGCGGGCGTTGTTGCGTTCCTTGAGCACTCCTCCCTTGTATATCTCGATATTTTATTGCGGCCGATGTTTTATGGCGGCGAGTATGTTGTGCTGTTCGCGATATAACACTCCGTGACAGAGTTCACCGTAATATCCTATGTGTTTCCTTCGTTTTGGTTTGGTTGTGGGATTTGTTCCCCTCGGTAGTTGTGGCAGTGCTATCGGTTCCCTCGTCTTGGTTCGGTTGATGGTGTTTTCTTTGCATCGGAAGTTGTGGCAGTGCGCTCGGTCCTTTCGTATGATATTTAGTTTGGTCGTGATTTTGTTTTGCGTCCGAGGTTGTAACAATGCATTCGGCTGGCTCGTTATGGTGGTTTGGTGGGTATTGTTTTCCCTGGAAGGGGCTGTAAAGAGGCCTTCGGTCCGCTAGTTGCTATTTAGGGGGTATTTGTTTGCCTCGGAACTCGAGGCAATGCATTCGTTCGGCGCACTGCATTGATGGCGATAGTTATTCAAAGCGAGATGTTCGTGGCATATATTTCACATGCTCTAGTACAGTTGTTGCGCAGAGGGCCTCGCCTTGTACATTAGGTTGCGATCCCACGGCAAGATGCAATTACTCCCCCAAGAAACCTCTCCTCGCGCGACTGGGGTAAATTGCACTTGAGGCGTGGGAAACCCTAAGGCATCTTATTTTTTGTGTTGTCTTCGTTTCAACACCAGGTGTGGTCTGGCAAGCATTTCGTGTTTGGAGCGAAAACGTTTATTTGTTGTTTTGAGTGGAGTATCTTCTCTACTGTTTTGGGTGAAGCCTCTTCTCTGTTGATTTGGCCGAAGCCGCTTATCTGCGTATTGTTATGAAGTACGAAGGATGCCCTTTTCAGGACCGAGACATATCAAATTAAAGAATGAGGGGTGCGGACGTTTCTATCGTCTAGTGTGAGTGGGCAGTGGTTCAAGAAGTAGTGTGTTGCGCATAGCGTGTCCTGTAGCTCCTTGAATAGCCACTTCGGTTAGTAACTTAATCATCAGCCAATCGCCAAGGAGTGGCCGATGCTGGCATCGTCATTGTTTGTCGTTGTATTCCCCCTCTTTAGTCTCAAAGAAATGAAGTACAGAAGATGCCCATTACGCTGATGGGCGAACTATGGACCAAGGCTTCGGTAAGGGGGGTTACTATTAGGGCCTCTTTTTGCAGCAGCTCAGAGTCACTTGCCCGAAATAGCTACCCCTAGCTGTTTGCTTTAGGGTCTCGCAATATGTACCGCCATGAACTGTTTTGTTACGCTGCGGAGTCACCACTCTACTAAAATATGTTTTGGAGTGAGGTACAGAGCCACTCGCGTGAGTCGCCTAAACTCGGTAGTAAAATGGGGGACGCAACTGGTCCGCACTCGGGAATAAAATGGGGGACATCCTCCCCAAATGGGTGGCACCCCCCCTACAGTGGCCTTTTATCACTGCGTGATATCTGTGGTAGACGAATTTTTCGAGTTTGCCTTCGAACTGCGTCAGTTTCCCTGAGCTGGGGGCTGTGGTAGACGAATTTTTCGAGTTTGCCTTCGAACTGCGTCAGTTTCCCTGAGCTGGGGGCATTCAATAATGTGGAGAAAATGGTATAATGTGGAGAAAATGGTGCGGCATTCTCGGTTTTGCCATAGAACTGCGTCAGTTTCCATGCGCGGGACACACACTAATTTGGGAAATGCGGTAAATCGATAATTTGCGAGGTTCGGCAAAGAGATTGGACTGCAGGGACCCCACCGGATGACTACAAGTTTGAGGAAACCCAACGTACTAACTACTGTGCGACGTCCTCGTAAGATACGGTACCTTCAACCCTTGCAAGGTAGAGCTTTGGCGTACGCAAACACCCAAAATCGATATCGCGGGGTGCTTTAAAGTTGTTGTGTTCTCCCTTATCGAGATTAGTTGTCCCCGACGACTGCGGATACGTGTTGCCATTTTGGTGTCACATATGTTGAGCAATAATGCGTACGGCAGCTGCGTTTACCAAATATCGACATTCGTGTTGTTGTAGCCCACGATGATAGCAGAGCGCACCATTCTCTACTTCCGTGTTGTTAACTCCCACATTACTGCGAGAAGTGTACCTTGTATTTAATATAGCGTTTGGGGTCAGAACTGCAACTCTGGTTCGGGAACAAACGGTATAGGTCCTCGGAAATAGAGGTAGGTCATGTTAGCTTTTAAGGGTGGTGTGTATCATGGGTTGTTAGCCACTGATGGAGCTGTGGATATTCGTTCCCTTTCTGGTTACAAGTTTGTAGGACGACAAGGCGTGCGTGCGGCAGCCGCGCGTACCCAAAATGTTTGGTATTCGCGTTGTTGCCGCCCTGGATGATAGCAGAGCGCAACAAACTCGATCTTCGTATTGTTGACTCCCACAGGCAGTACTATTTAAGAGAGTAATGGAAGCCTCTCCTGCGACCGCGGCCTATAATTTGGCGTTGAGTATACGTGAGATCAGCAGCAACATACCCTTTTGAGTTAGAACTGCAGGTAGCCATGAATTGGGGAAAAAACTGAGTATTTAGAAGTAGTAGTTGGAAACAGCGTTGGATCGTGTTGGCTGTAAAATAGTTGTGCGGGGATGGCGCGCTTGGTGCTTCGGATCTGGATACAAAACGTAACATGGTTTATTTTGCATTTCGATTTGTTGCCGTTGTGAACAACTGCTTGCTTTATTCTGTATTTCAATGTATCGCTGTAGTGTAACTTGAGCAGTTCGATTTCTCTCCGTTGTGTAATATTCTGTGGTGTATTTTGCATTTCGATTTCTCGCCGTTGTGTAATTTTTAGCTTTTCGATTCCTCGCCTTTGTTTCATAGTAGTATGCAGTTCGATTTCTCGGCGCCGTTATGCAATCATCATCAATCAGCGGACACAACAGCATCATCCACGGTCAGCTTGAAATATTTTTTGTTTTTCTAGAACAAAGTGACGCTGCCGTGGATGACGTCACCTGTCGACCAGGGATTTTTGGCCAATCATAAATCTCCTTTAAAAAAAATGGCCAATCAGAAAACTGCGGGCAGGTAGCCATGAATTAGGGAAAAAACTGAGTATTTAGAAGTAGTAGTTGGAAACAGCGTTGGATCGTGTTCGCTGTAAAATAGTTATGCGGGGATGGCGCGCTTGGTGCTTCGGATCTGGATACAAAACGTAACATGGTTTATTTTGCATTTCGATTTGTTGCCGTTGTGAACAACTGCTTGCTTTATTCTGTATTTCAATGTATCGCTGTAGTGTAACTTGAGCAGTTCGATTTCTCTCCGTTGTGTAATATTCTGTGGTGTATTTTGCATTTCGATTTCTCGCCGTTGTGTAATTTTTAGCTTTTCGATTCCTCGCCTTTGTTTCATAGTAGTATGCAGTTCGATTTCTCGGCGCCGTTATGCAATCATCATCAATCAGCGGACACAACAGCATCATCCACGGTCAGCTTGAAATATTTTTTATTTTTCTAGAACAAAGTGACGCTGCCGTGGATGACGTCACCTGACCAGGGATTTTTGGCCAATCATAAATCTCCTTTAAAAAAATTGGCCAATCAGAAAACTTCGGGCATCTTTTATCTCTCTCTATTTTATATTTTTCTAGAACAAAGTGACGCTGCCGTAGATTACGTCACCTGTCGACCAGGGATTATTGGCCAATCATAAATCTCCTTTAAAAAAATTGGCCAATCAGAAAACTGCTGCGGGCACCTTTTATCTCTCTCTATTTTATATTTTTCTAGAACAAAGTGACGCTACCGTGGATGACGTCACCTGTTGACCAGGGATTATTGGCCAATCATAAATCTCCTCTTAAAAAATTGGCCAATCAGAAAACTGCGGGCACCTTTTATCTCTCTCTATTTTTTATTTTTCTAGAACAAAGTGACGCTACCGTGGATGACGTCACCTGTTGACCAGGGATTATTGGCCAATCATAAATCTCCTCTTAAAAAATTGGCCAATCAGAAAACTGCGGGCACCTTTTATCTCTCTCTCTGACCTTGCAACTACTAGCTAGGGTCGATATCGCGAAATCGACCCCCCTCCCCCCGAATAACTTTTTCTCGTTCTAAAATTGACGCGCAGAACGTGCCTAGCGTCTGTAAGCACAATTGGACGCGAGCCGACGAGGCAAGGAAACGTGGATGTCTTTTCGCGATAAAAACAAAGCCATGCGCCATAGTTGGGAGGGGTGCGGAGTGCCTACTATGTGACCCCAGATCTTAGTTACGAAGTGGAAGGGAGCTGGAGAAGAAGTGCCAAGATAATAGATGTGATGAAAAATTCTCAGTTTGCAAAACTGAGTATCTGTTTCGGTAATCCAAAATCGGTAATTAAAGTGTCTGTCTGTCTGTCTTACT
>JBBMKB010091651.1:0-11217 GCA_037833945.1 Alaria marginata
TTTGGCAATTAATGAACTTTAGCGCAAGAGTGACACGATATATAGGTTTTTGTCCACGTTGTGTGTTCTAATTAGTCGTACTGTGGTCCTTCGTAATAGCTCTCGGGAGGAACTCGCGCTGGTGGATATTTTGTAACTGTCGTCAACTGCTGTGTGCGTTGGAGGGAAGCACAAAAGAGCCAACCCAAGCCAACCCAACCCAATCCAACCTCAACGCAGCGCAACCTACTGTAGATCATATGTCGGGCAGATCACCGATCCCAACCTGATGATCTAGATCTTTCAGAGAATATCTGTATGGTCTAGCTCGTGTTGACGGGTGGGAGCCGTACGATCTGCATGATCTAGCACATATTTCCTGGGTTGGATCTGTATTAGCTACATACTTCGTGTACAGATCCTGCACAACACCTCATAACAGCAGATACAGCATCTACTCTAGATGATCTAGACGATCTAGATGATCTAGACGATCTAGATGATCTAGACGATCTAGATGATCTAGACGATCTAGATCGTGATCTGTCGGAGGTGTGCAACCTACCGGTATGTAACGCAACCCGACAAAGTTGCGTGGAGATCGCTCCGCATTACCTTCACCAATTTCTATAATAGTTGTTCTGATTGTTCCGGTCGTCGGGTGGGAGGCACACATGAACACACCGGGCACGCGAGCCTTTGGAAATGAACCTCAGTTTTTTTGGCGTCGTCGGAAATTAGAAACTCCCTTCGCTCGTAGTAACGTAATTGTACCCCTGAGGGGAAAATATGTATACTGCTGTACGTACGTACTGACGGTTCGTCACGCCAAAACGAATACGTTCGTACGGCAGACGCATTCCACACTAAAACCTACGGCGGTAGTTGTTACGGTGTCAGGTACAAGGCGCTTCGCTCAGAAAGGAAAAAATAGAACAAATTAGATGAAGCAGGCAGAGGCCGATGATTGATTGTAGGTGTAAACTGGCGACTTGAAAATGCCAAGAGCCCCGCCGCCATGCTCCAGGAAAACAGCCGGAACGCCACGTGCATGAGTATACGAGTATCCCGTGTGTATGTACCTGGTATCTTGCTGCAGTAGTACTTGCGATGTATGTATTTAGTCGGTCCGGAAGTTTGTGACTACACACAGAGCTTTTGTCTCTCTCTAAGATGACGAATCGGCACGGACACTGGCCGTTGCTGGATGGGTGGAAAAGGCACTTTAACACGAGCAGCAGTGTGGTTAAAGTGTCAGCAAAGAGACGGCTGTTTTTTGTCACGTCAGTCACACCTTAATATATTCCACTCTGAATATAGTATATTACGTCTAGACGGCGGTCCGTCACAGGGCTGAATTGAATGTCAGCGGTACTTTTTGGAAAAAAAGAAGTTAATTGTTGGCGGCTTTATATCGTAATATTCGAGGAGGAGCAACAATAGCAAAGAGGAAAAAAGGAAACAAAAAACAAATACTCGTACGTATCATACATGTATGATGACTCTTGGCAACACTTTTGCTCTTGACTGCTTGCGTTGTCTCTGGTCGACACGAACGTATTGTACTACTGCTGTACGCACTTTGCTGCTCTGTGCAGGACCGATCGCATGCGGTTCTACTACTGCTGTGTGTGTTTACGGTAACCCACCCACCCAACCACCCACCAACCCACCCACCCACCCACACTCGCCAACCCACCCATCTACCCACACCCCTCACCCCCCCATCACCCACCTACCCACCCCACACCCACCCGCCCACCACCCACCCACACACACACCCACCACCCACCAAAACATCCACCCACCCACAGACACACACCACCCACCAAAGCATCCACACACACACAACACGAACTACAAACACATGACAATCCCTGTCCGTGATTTTTACGGTAGATTCCATTTCCGCGCCTCACCTCAAGATCGGGTCTCATCATCGCTTTCTTGTACTCCTGGTCCTCCTCGATCGGTGGAAGCTCCAACCCTACTCCCTCCCCCCCCCAACCCCGATATCAACCGCTCCCACGCCGAAATTCTCAGGTCTCGTAAAAGTTCTCATTTCTCCCGCCAGCCCACCCGAGGAAATTTCCGGGGAATTTTCCGTGGAACCTTCTCCGGAGGCGCCGTTTGGTCTCGCTCCTCTTCTCCCATCGGCTTCCGATGAGGGGGTAATGTTGTGCCCCCCCCTGGTATCTACGTTTCCGCCGACACCGCCTCCACTGCCGTTGTTAGCGCTTGTGTCTGTCGCGCTTCGTTGACGGCGCGAGTTAGTCGCCGCGCCAGGTGGTCCTTTCCTTCGGTCTGGCGATGGTAGGCTTGTCTTGGGCGTGGACGGGTCCCCGCCTCCGCTAAGAGTGTCGTCCAGATCCCTCTTGTCGCGGCTGCTGAAGGATTGTGACTAGGGAGGGGGGGGCACAGCGAGAAGTTGAGGTTAACTTTTCAGAATTCTTGTTTACCCACGTTTTAGTGAATAAACAGCACGCGACAGCAGTGAAGAATCTCCTATTTTGGCTAAGGCTCGCAGCTTATTGTGACGTCAACGTTGAGCACAGGCTTTTAAAAGGCTGTTCTATAGGATTTAGAGTAGCGTCCTTGCTGAGCATAAGTAAATGCTTAGCTGTAAATTCTTAAATTACATAAAAAAACTCAGCCTGAAATTCTTACTAGCTGCCAAATTCTTAACACATGTCGCGTGCTGTAGTTTTAGTTGGAATTATTGTGGAGATAGATACATTGTGCAGATGGTAGGCTGGTTGGTCTTGGGCGTCGACGGGTCTCCCGCCTCCGCTAAGGGTGTCGTCGACGTCTCTGTTGTCGCGGCTGCTGGAGGATTGTGACTGAGGGGGGCACAGCGAGAAGTTTTATTTAATTACCTCTCTTGGGACTTCTGTTATTTATGCCCGCGTTTTGGGGAAGATATTACTTGGGATTAGAGTGAAACCAAGCGAAAGTTACCAGACTTACTTTTAGACCTCTATCCGCGTTTATGGGGATGCAACACTTTGCGACAGCAAAAAAGCTTGGTACAGTAGCACGGTGTGGCCAGCTATTGCTTTCGACACCCTCCTGGTTGACGCAGGGGTTCAAATTCCTGACGCTGGTGCTGGTGTACGTAGTAGTTCGAGATATTTCTGAAAGCCTCTGGGGCTGTTGTTTCCAACATTTCGTGATGAAACCGTCAAAAAAACGCACGAGCCTCGTCAGTGAAGCCCTAAGTCGAAGCTGCCATGACCTTCACGACGGAAGCCCCTACCATAAACTTGTCATGGACTTCGCCGCTGATGCCCCCACTGGTCATTTTTCGGTGTTTTGGTATCTATACGGTACATACTCTGTTGGGTGCCAATCTCGCCTGCGACGCGTTCTACGATAGAGGTAGCATTTTTTGGCGTTTTTATTTTCCGGATGACCGGGCTCCTTAACCCAAAACCGTCGGAATGTCATTCTATTTTTGCGATATGCTTTTTTTGTGTAGATGGGCCACGAGTTTGCTCATCGGATCGCGCTTTCAGTTTGCCCAAAATAGATTTTTCGGTGAGGGTATAGAGCTCCTCAAGTGAGGAGCTTCAGAAACAAAATGGTGAACCTCTATCGTAGAATGTGTCCTGCAGCACCTCAAACGTAAAGAGCGGACTTGTTTCTGGAGACGGACACCACTCCGACGTGTATATTCATTAATCCGGGGATACCATTACGTATAATTCTCGTTTGTTTTTATTTTTTTCCTGGGGTATGCTTCCCCTCCAGAGTGGTTGGAACCTGTCCATGCGACCACGCACCAGACTATGGCGATGAATTGTAATACCGGGAGAAACACGACAACAACAGCATCGCCGCAGCATACTCCATCCGCAGCAGACTCAATCCAGACATCTATCGCGAGTAAATCGAAACCAAATACTTGTCTATTTGTCACCTGGGGAGGCTGGTATCCTTCGTCGTTCCACGGCATCTTAGGCGCCATGGCCACGCTGCAGGTGCCAACAACTGGGTTGCTTAACCCTGACATTCGCTTGTCGATCACCTTTATTTAGCATCGACCGGTCAACCAAAGGGACGGGA
Source organism: Alaria marginata (assembly GCA_037833945.1). NCBI lineage: Eukaryota > Phaeophyceae > Laminariales > Alariaceae > Alaria > Alaria marginata. Next base: position 4,045 of record JBBMKB010091651.1, read on the forward strand.
AGGAGGTGAGATACGAGAAAACCAGAACGAACGGCATTACGGGCGAGAGATACGGCTGTGGGCTGGCTGACTATTAGCTGCCTGACTGTAAATCTCTTAAAAACATAAATAGCCGCGCTGCAGGTGCCAACAACCGGGCTGCTCAGCCCTGACATTCGCTTTGTCGACTACCCTTGTCTGGCTCCGGTCGAACAAAACAAAAGGAGGTAGGATAATATGAGAAGAAGAGGACGGCATTGCGGGCGGGCGGGCGGGCGGGTTGTGTGAGGTTGTGAGTAGGCTCACTCTAACTCGGCGACTGAAAGTCGTCGACTGCTTGTCAGTTGGCTAGGTACCATAGCTAACAGTAGACCATGCTGCAGGTGCAACAACAACCGGGTTGCTCAACGACCATGACATTCGCTTGTCTGTCATATTTTGTTATCTCCGTTCGACCAAAAGGGGGGGGGGTAGGAGACAACAACAAAGAGGGCGACATGACGGGCGGGGTACATAGGGCTGCTTGTCTAGTTAGCTGTTTACTTCCTCTGTCCCATAAGTTAGGGTACCTAAGGGCAATAAGAGGTATTACGGGGGAACGTAGTTATTAGAACCAAATATTGGTAGTAAAAATAGAGAAATAGCTAGGTTTTGTGTCTACCGTATGTCCTATTAATTACGTTCCCCCGTAATAGGTACTATAGCTACTAATAGGCCACGCTGCAAGTGCCAACAACCGGGTTGCCCAACCCTGACATTCGCTTGCGTATCACCTTTAGTTAGCGCCGATCGATCAATCAAAGGGAAGGTGTTAGAGACGAGGAAAAAAGAGGATGACGTTGTGGAGGTGGGAGACTAGAGAGGAAGAGTTTATTATCATTGCGGCCGGGGTAGGGCTGTGAGTTGGTTGACTATAAGCCCCCTGAGAATACGTCGCCGACTACTAGCCACACTGCAAGCGCCAACAACCGGGTTGCTCCACCCTGACATTTCGCTTGCCTATCACCTTTATCATCGGCTGACCAAAGGAAGGGGACTGGGAGACGAGAACAAGAGGGCGAGATTGCGCGCGGGGAGTATCTGTAGCTCACGGGACACCCCTCTTTTCTTTGTTTCGTCGTGGGAACGATCCAATTTTCGATGGAGGACACGATTGATTGCGTGCCGAGAGTAGCGCTCGTGCGTGAGAGGCTCGTATTACCCCTGGGGGGACCATGCCATCGATCGTGTTGACGTATGGCTTCGATCGGCTCGAGCCTACACAACACAGTCGGCCCACCCCCACCCCACCCCACCTCACCCCTTTTCCCTCGCTCCAGCCATCCCCGGGGGGGGCACGCACCTTGATGCGGAGCTGTGGAACTAAGAGCGTGTTAGTTATATAGCACTATCCCCTAGATCACTCAGTCGCTGGTTGGATAGTCTAGTGCTATATAACTAACAAAATATGTACTTTGGAGCTCGTAGCACCAATCTCGCCAGCATTGATCTCCGGGGACATCCCGTCGCCACTGGACAAGTCTCTAGGAAATATACTATCATAAATATTCATAATATTCACAAGCGTGGACGCTTGGACGAACAACGCGGATTATCCGGGAGGATGATGGTGCTTGCCTTCCTTACAGAGTAAGTAACGGAAATATTGTATTGCATTCTCGGCTCGAATCTACAAGACACAATCAAACCCGGCCCCACCCCACCCCATATATCTCGCTCTATTGTAGCGATCCCTGGGGGTAATGCGCCTTGATACAGAGGTGTGGAGCGAACAGCGAGTAAAACAAAACGATCAGAAACAAATAATACGTGTGCTACGATACTATTGTAATAGTATTAATAGCGCTGTTTGACAAAAAATATTTTCTGAATGACGGCGCTCCTTAACCCAAACTGGTTGGAATGTCGTTCTTTTTTTTCACAATATGAACATTTTGCATACCTACAGTAGGCCGTGGGTTTGTTCATAGTAAAAGTCGCACTTTCGGTTTACTCAGAATAACCGTTTTTGGACTTACTAATAATGCAGAGCTCCTCAAGTGAGGAAACCTCAGAAGGCAAATACTAATGGTGTTATTATACTGATTACAGTACCGCAGCATGCGTCAAAAACGTTACCCCTATCGCAGCGCACCTTAATGCAGAGCTGTGGAGCGAAGAGCGGGTTTTCCGGGAGAATGATGGTGCTGACTTTTCTCTCCGCAAAGTTCGCGTTTTTTCCGGTCGGTAGCTTGGAAGCGCGCGTCGTGAAGGACACCTGCTCGCCCCCCGACGTCATCTCGAACTGCACGTACGGCTGCGCCACCGCCTATTACAGGGGGGCCATAGTAAATAGGACCAAATATTGTTATTTTACGGGGGAACGTAGTTAATAGGACCAAATATTAGTAGTAAAAATAGATAAATATATAGATTTTTGTGTCTACCGTAGGTCCTATTAACTAACGGTACGTCCCCCCGTAATAGTAGCACTAGGTAAATATATAGGTTTTTGTGTGTACCGTAGGTCCTATTTACTATGGTCCCCCGTAATATTACAACAATGCCAGCGAAAGGTCCGAAGGGTCTCACGTTCGGTTTTGGGGGTGGGGTATGTATGGAGCACAGTCAGTGAGGAGCCCCTTACCGACGCAGCTCCACACCCCACCCAAACACTGTTTTTTTTAGACAAAACGAATGTGTAACCCGATGATTGACCCCACGGCCTAAATCTTTTTCGACTCATATTTATATATACACACAGATTGATTAGCATCACCCTGTTGACCCTGGTACGATTAATAACTAGCACTAAGGGCCGCCGCCGCCGACCTATATATTTCATGAGGACATACGTACCCTGTAATACGCGCGGTCGGAGTATCACACACAGCTTGCAAAGATGAGTTTCGACCCGAAGTTTCGATCTCACAGCTGTAGTGTATTTTTAAGTTTTTATAATATATACCAAGTACATATATCTATATATATAGCAGGTATATATCTACCTGGTAGTAAAACACAATTGGAATTACAACGTATTCGGTCGCTCCTCATCAGGCAGAGATAGTTTTATGGCCAGAAAAGGCGCAATCCCTACTGCGGTAGCACACGCTTACCCTATAATAGCGTGCGTCGCCGCCAGTGGCTTGGTCTGTTCGTGCCGTTTCGCGCCGGTTCTTACGACACATGCCACGATAGAGGTGCGCCCATTTTTTTCTGGGGATCCTGACTTTAGGGCGTTCTGAACCTCACCAAACCAACTGATTTTGAGAAAACTGAAAGTGCAAACTGATGACCAAACCCATGGCCTAGGTATACAAAAAAGTCGGACTCAAAAACAGGGAGTTTCCGACGATTTTGGGTCAACGAGACCCCGTCATTCAGAAACAAAAAAGACAAGAAGTGCTACCTCTATCGTAGAACCCGTTTTTTACCTGGAAGCCGTGGGGCTTGAGGTCCCTGACGCCCAAGGTAATGACCTCGAGGTAGGCCGTGCGAAACTTGGGGATGATGCTCGCGGCCCGAGGAAACTTGTCGTGCGCCGTCCGCTTAGCGATAAGCTGTAGCAGGTAGGTGCAAGAATATGATAAAATCAGTTAATCGATTTTACTCAGGCGCATCCGACGCGGTATTATTTCTACGGTGACCGCAAGGACAATCAGAAAGAGGGGTCGTTGTAAAACTTGGGGATGTTGCTCGCGGCTCGAGGGAACTTGTCGTGCGCCGTCCGCTTAGCGATAAGCTGTAGCAGGTATATAGGTGCAGGAGGGATATGATATGATATGAGCGCAGCGTAGCGCAGTCTAAATATATGCCGTCAGCCGATGTTAGATTGTTCCGTGCATGAAGGTGTACACGAAAATACGATTAATATTTCCTCACGCGCGTCTACGGCTAGTAAGGCTAGGTACGCTACTAGGGGAGCACTTCTTTAGGACCTTTTTTATTTCAGCAGCTCAACGCCACTCGCGCCGGTGGCTACCTTATACGCACGTCGGGTAGATCATCGATTTCCAACTGGTGATCTAGATCTTTCAGGGAAGATCTGTATGGTCTCGTAGCTCATGTTGCCAGGTGGGAGCCGTACGATCTGCATGATGTTAGCACATGTTTCCTGGGTTGGATCTGTACTGCATTAGCTACATATTTCGTATACAGATCCTGCAGAACATCTCATAACGGCAGCTATGGGATTTATTGTAGATGATCTAAATCGTGATATGTCCGAGGTGTGTTATCTTATCAATATTGCCAGGTATTATTTTGGCCGTCCGATAACGCGCAGCATATATTTTGTTTTTTTTCTCTCATCCCATCTACTATCTTCGCACTTTATCTTTCTCCTTCTCCCTCCCCAGACGTAACTCAGACCCGGGGTCACTAAACAGACTCTTCTCCCCCCCCCTCCCTCCCTCCCCACTACGGCACGCGCCTGGATTTTTAGAGCGAGAATAATTCAGCGCTTTCTTCTCTCTTCGACTCGCGTCGAATTATGCAGCATGAGCTTCAACGTCGATCACTCGAAAACATTCCCAGAAAGTAGAACGAAACCAAGTGAAACACATAAAGCAAGAAACCTACTTATGCTCGAACTCTACCATATATGAATATTGTTCTTTTTTTCCATCCTCCGGCGGATGGAGAAGCATAAAGCTTAAGCTCACCACACTTCCACGTATATTCATTATACCGGTCGTGTGTCAATTTAACTCAATTGTGTTCGCAATCCAGCGTTAGCTGGCGCATCCTTCAGCTCCAGTGATAGTGACGGCGTGAGCTGTTCCTAACGACGGTTACCGTTGCTACTACCGCAGCGCGAGCTGCCATGGTATACGGACGCGTGAGTATGTCTACCACATTGTTTTTTATTTTGTGCTTTGACCCATGCTACTACTGTAGAGGTGCGCCATTTTCTGAGGATGGTCATTACGTGAGGAGCTCTATCTATATCTCACCCCCCCAAAAAACTGGTTTTGAGCAAACTGAAAAAAAGTGCAAACAAACCTGATGGACAAAGAAAGCCGTGGTCTACTGTAGGTAGACAAAACAATCATATTTTGCAAAACAAAAATAAGGATGATATTGCGACGAGCTTTTGGATTTAAGGAGTCCCGTCATTCAGAAAATATTTTAGCCAAAACGTGTTACTTCTACGTTCCGTAGCACGCGTCCTTGAGTCATCCCACGGTAGGGGTGCAGCAATAAGTCCCTGAGCTCCTAACATTAGGAGCTCAATATCTCACCCGAAACATGACTTCCAAGATTTTCGTTCGCGCAACCCGATCAACATGTCTATCCGCTAGTCCTAAAAGCAAATGCACTCGTAAAATGATCATACCAACCGCTAGTTCCTCACTTCAGGAGATCAACCGGCCAGGAACGTTTGACCCCGAAAAGTGCAACCCCTACCGTGGGATAGCTTCGCGCTATATAGAAAGTATTTTATAAATGACGAGGCCCCTTACCACAAAATCATCGGAGTGTCATTCTTGTTTTGCAATATGAGCGTTTTGTGTGCCTAGGCCATGGGATTGTTCAAAACGGGTTGCGCTTTCATCTTTTATCAAGAACCGTGTTTGGATGGGGTGTTGTATAGAGCTCCTCGTGTATGGGATGATCATTTCCTCATGTATGCGAAAGAGTGCACCTCTACCGCGTCAGTAAAGTATGTATCAGGTATCAAAGTGCTTCTGCAACACGGCGACATATATGCATGCGATCCGAAAAACCCAGTCGTAAACGGACGGACCCCCAACTCACAAAGATATAAACATAGTTTTCCTTAAAGCGCACCACGGACGACTTCTCGAAAGTGAGCGTCCCGAAGCGAGAATCGCCACTGCACGACACGGAAAGCATGAACAAGGGGGAAGCCACGCGAGTCAGAGGATTTTTTCACCCACACCGTGTTCGTGCTGGCAGCAAAAAAAGCGTTGGCGGAGTTTGCTGCTGCGAAAAAAACATGCGCAGGTTAGCGCACGACTGAGCATGAACGGGCCGCTCGTCGCTCAACAGATGACGCCAAATAGTAGGTTGGTTATATAGCACTATCCACCATTAATAGACCGTTCAGTCACGTGGCTGAAATGTAGTATATATAGGAGATCATAAACCATCGAGTCTTTTTCAACCTAGAAAAAGTATGACCATACCGAGACTTCAACCCGCGCAAACCATGCTCAGAAGCAGGCCATCTACCCAACATGCCACGGTGCGATGCACACCCAATGTAACATCATGCACCGCCTTCAAAGTGTCTCAATCTTGACAAAGTAGATGTTCCCCAATAAGGCGGTCCAAGAAAGGCGGTATCCCGATATAAGGCGGTCAAAATCGCTTGTCGCGACTACAGTAGTAGGGAACTGCACTCATAGCCTGGTATGAATAAGGCGGCGTTCCCCAATAAGGCGGTGACATTGCTCTGGCAACACGACCGCCTTGTCGGAGAAACCCTACTGCTGTACGTCTGACCCGAAAAACTCACTCGGATAGGACGGCAAAGGCGCCGCCTGAATCGGCGGTGTTCCCGTTGAACTTCACCGCCTTCCTGAACCTGTGATACCACGTGGGAGAAATACGACAAAAACAACGGACGACCAGTAAGTTTGTTGACCTCGGGTGAATGTACTATGCACATTGCGAGGCTCAGTTGAAGACTTATCGACGAGTACACGGCATAATGCGTGCACCCGCGCTGCAGCCTGCACCAAACAAAGGTGTCAACGTCCTGCGGTAGACTTAGGCGTAGTCGCAGTTTGGGGTCATGAATGGTTCGTGGTTCAAAGTGTTCTGCCGACGATGCCACTTGTAAAATGGTTGGATATAGGGGAAACAGACTACTTCCTTGCAGGTCCGGTTTTTAAAGTAGGTTCCTTAGTCTACTCCCGTGTGTTCGTTGCTTAGGGGGAGAAGATTACGGGCCGGATGGAGACTTATTCCCTGGTGGCGAGACCAACAGGGTACAAAGTTGGACACTTTTAACCGAACGCCTTCTTTCCTAGATTTACAGAACGTCCCAACTACCCCGTACGTGGGCAATGACCGGCCTTCCAAGGCAATACCATAGCATAAGCGTCTACGCTTCCTTCAGCGAAGCGATGGCGAGAGCGAGTAGTACAAATTTGCGGATGTGACCAAGGGGTGTTTACTACGCACGGCTTCGACACGAGTATCACTCCCTGTACTGCGGTGTTACTACAGTACAGGAAGAGC
>JBBMKB010091673.1:0-11213 GCA_037833945.1 Alaria marginata
GACAACTCCTGAAGGAGAGCGATCTCGAGATCGGACTCTACAGTACAGTACAGTACAAGACAGTGCCGGACAGTACAGGACAGCACAGTGCGGTACAGTGCAGTGCAGCGCAGTACAGTACAGCACAGCAAAGCTTAGCACTGTTGCTGTAGCCGGCCCGCTAGAGCGAAAGCTCGGGGAGGACGATGTCAGGACAAATCCTGAAACATCCAGTCGAGTTTGCTCGGGTCTTGACGGTCCTCGGCAGTAGTCTCCTGCTGCGCTTCGATGATCTCATCAGCGGAGACCCTCTTGAGCGCAGGTGTTTCTTCCAACGCCTCGTCCAATTCCCCCATGAGAACAAGCGCGTCCCCTCGAACGAGGTAAAGCCCCAGCGCGATGTCCCCGAACATACCTACCGAAGAACAGCCAAACCAAAAGAGCGAGAGGCACAAAGTTCAATCACCTTGGAGGTATATATCTCCTGGGATTGCCATACAGCTCTGGAGGCACGGGCGTAAACATGGGTCGCCCGGGCAAAGCGCATGGCAAAAAGACGTGTTCCATGACCCGTTCCATGCAAACTGTGACCTATAAACACTACGTATTGAACATATTTACCGTAAAAAACGCAGCACACTGCAACACCAGGTATGACGCTACTGTTGGGAACATTGGGTGCACCATAGCACTGACAGTGCCTGCAGCATGCGTGCTCGCATCAGGACATGCTCCTTACTGTACTGCTGTGGAACAACAGCAGAACAGACACATAGACCGGCCTTCAATACAGACCGGCCTTCGAAGCTATCACACTGGCGGTACATCGGCCAAAAACAAATACAATCGTTTTCTTACATGATGCAAGGCAATTATGACAGCACAAGTGTTGGGCACTCACCCCCCACAAAGTGTCGCTCATGCGTGTCCTCCAAAACAATGTTGGAGAATTGATCGTAGCTCCGCATTACCCCTACGAGATGTCGTCCGTCGCGCAGCACCACCTTCCAAACAGGACGGGAGCATGCATATGCATTCGTGTCCCAGGTATTTTACAAGCGGGAGGGGGAAGGGACGCACGCACGTGAAGGGTTACTGGCGAGTGGATGGTCGCTGTCGCCTGCATAACAATAATCGTAAGAGGATTGAGGGCTCACGACCTAAGAAACCAAGCGTCTGCGACAAGTTGAAGACCGAGCGATACACACGACGACGGGATATACCCCGTACTGTAATGTACACTATACCGTAATAATATGTGCCGGCACGCACCATCAGAAAGCCAACATGCCCATGATACAAACAGTACAGTATAAATAAAAGCGGAATCCTGTTGAGCGCGTGCTATTCCTACATAACTACTCACACACTACTACTGTTGCTGCTGCTACTGCCAACGATACTACTTGCAGGCCCAGGTATTTGCAGAACATTTTAAATCCTTCTCGTGATCTTGTCGTTGGGTGCGCTGAAGGCACACGAGGAAGGAGGAGAGAAAGAAAGAGAGAGAGGAGGAGGTAGCTGCGTCCCGTTGCGCCAGCCAAACAGGATACAAGGTAGGACAGCCTCTCTGTTTGGAACTAGTTTTAGTGTGGTTCAACGTTAGCCAGAGACGGCCGTCGATTAGGCTGAAGAACGGCGAAACAGGAGAACCCAGGAAAAAGAAGAAGAAAAAAAACCCGGAGAGATCCTCGCCGGATACACCCAGGGAAGCCCAAAAAAGTCAAAAAGCTAAAAAGAGCAGGTACGGGCAACGAACGCCTAGGCCAGGCTCACTCTCGCTGTGGAACCAAATACGTCTCCCGAGCAGGCACCTGAGGGCGGGTGCCTGCTCCTTCCTGAGTGGAGTTTGCATATTCCGTCATCACTCCGCACGGGTTGCTCCCCTTTCATGCTGCAACGTCGCGGCCCTCCGAACTCGTGTAAACCAGTCGAGACAAGAAAAATGAAAAGGAAAAAGACATAGAAAAAAGAAAGAAGCAGGCGCTATAGCCTACACACTGCGGAGTGTGCATGCAATAGTGCGGGGTGTACACATAAAGCGTCGGAAACCACGGATACGGTAGAGCCAAGCCAAGCCACCACCCACCATAACCCTCTTGTCTAGCTGCTCGAACAAGCTTGCCGAGCCGGGAAAGAACGCTGCCGGTGGTGGTGGTGGCGGCGGCGGGTGCTGGTGGTGAAACCCTCCAACCGGTGGCCCCATCCGCTGCGGATACATCATCCCTTGGGGAGGTGGATGTGTTCGGAGAGAGGCGCTTTGTGCCCCCGCTGCTCCATCCGCTCCCGCTCCCGCGCTTGCCCCCGCTCCCGCGCCTGCTCCCGCGCCTGTGCTCGCACCCGCGCCGGCGCTAGCGCCTGCACTAGCGCTCGCGCTAGCGCCTGGTGCGGCGCCAATACGCTGCCCTTGTGCTTGTCGGCCCCTTGCGCCTCGGTCTGGCTCGGCCATCGTTGGGCCCTGATGGCGGTCTGCGCCGACCAAGCGGATTCGGACAGCAGACAGGGAACGGGGAGAATGTAAATACACCGGGTATTTACTACAAATACAACGAATTGCTGAACGTAGTCTTGTACACTGCAGTGGGAGGAAGAGGAATATGGCGAGAGGTACGGAGGGATGTTCGGCAGCGGGGAGGGGGTGCTCTAGTACCGTACCAGGGCTCCCGCCTTGTGATCTCTCTCCTCCTCGTGATTTGCGTGTTTAACATGAACCGGTCGAACTTGGAAGCGGACGGCGTCCTTCAAATAGTCGGCTGTCGAGGACAGCTATTATGATAGCATGATAGCTTCCTCCAAACGATCGACCTCGACGGCTAAGTTTGTACTACTGTTTTACAAAGATGAAGCAACACTGGCGTCAGTCTCCAAAGAAGCGATGGGATCAGGTTGCAACTGCAAGGGAATAAGCTGAGCAAATCGTTATAATCGGCCATCAGCAGTGCCTATGACGAGAACTGAGAGGGCTACTCGAAGAATACAAGAATACGCAGCAAACCGCAAATTCAGCAAATATGAAGGGGTCCCTACTAGACTATACGTACGGGTACTGTACCTACAACTGTTCACAATATGACGACAGCGGTACCGTCACAATTACAGCAGAACCACAATCCGTTGGCGGTTGTGTAGTAATCGCCGATGGCGCGGCTTAAAGCAACACCACAACCAGCCAGCCAAACGCCCTTCCTTGTAGTCTCTCATGTACGACCACGCCGAAACCCTGCCTGTGCGAAAAGTACCGGAGGCAGAGTACCGGTAACCTGGCATCGTGTATGAGTACTGGTGATTTGTACCAGGTACAGTATGGGTTATACATAAGGCAGCATGTCGGGACATCAGGCCCGGTAAAACATGATTTTTAGAGGAGATCCAGAACAAAACAGGCCGCCAGTTACATGCCAGTTCCGAGATGCGAGCCATTCAACGAAATACTAAAGCATGCAAGATGCCACATTGGCATGTCCTGCTTCCAACACAGTATAGGTCAGCGGTTGCTTGAGAGCTAGAGTTGTCACTACGGCATCAGAAGGGACAGATGAGGGGTAACAAGAAGAAGAGCAAGCCTATAATGGAGTGTCCAAATTCCACACAGTTACCGACTCGACAATAACAGGTTATTCAGGAGGGTTCTCGACTTTATTTCTGCCAAATTCTTGGGGATACATCCCTCCCACCATGACCCACCTGTATTGTGGCACAACGTGGACGTGCTCGGCTTGCACTGATCGGCGCTGGCGAGCGTTCACACGCACCGCTGCAATGGACCCATTTTAGGGGCTACCATGTTGTAAAGGCCTTCCAATACATTGAACTCCTATCCGCAAAATGTTCCAACTCTCCGGAACAAAGTACAACCGCTCAGTCACTACTCTGTCGCGGCAGTCACACCTCGACCTCCACGTACAGCACAGATGGCCATGACGGCCAGGCTGCGTCCTTTCCTTTCAAGGCCAGAGTTTCCGCTCCTGAGATGTCGCCAACGCCAGTCTCCATTGCATCCAGTTGGAGACACCACGAGACGATTTGTCGTGGCACCTCCACAACGTAGGCTTCACGTTTTGCTACCGCTGCCATTGAGTCCATGTTCTCTTGAGCACAGAAGTTGTAGAAGGCAGCAAAGGGGGGGAGGAATGCTCAGGCAAAGATCGGGTGCTGTTCGAAGCTTGTCGCAGCAAGGCGATGATGCATCTGCAAAGGCAGGTCGGCCATCATCCTTTGAAGAGGACTGCAGAGTTGTCGAGGAGTGCAACTTGCTTGTCAACGCTCGTTTGGACATCCCCAAGTGAGTCTCAACCGACTTTCCTCGTGTTGCCTGCCTCATGTTACTGTTGCCTAATGTCTTTCGATAGCAGCCCAGCGCAGCGGGCCCTCCGCAGCTACCGCTGTGTGCAGACATGGCTCGTGTCTATAGAAGATACTGACATTTTGTAAGTATCCTGCACCCTATATGTCGCTGGGCCCTCGCTCCCGGAAGGCAAGGCAAGGCAAGGCATTGATTGTGTCGAGTACACCAGTACACCAGTGCGATGCGATTACAGCATGTAGCAGTTGCCATTGTCATGCATGTCTTCTGGCTGCTGCTGCTGCTGCTGCTGCTGTGCATGCACCACCCGACAGAAGCCGAACATAACCTCAACAGCAGGCACCCCAGTATGTGCCAACCCTAGGAAGCCTTTGGTACCCAGGTGTAGCGTCCTACTGTAGAAAGCGGCAAGCGCGATCTTATCTACCTTCTTGGAAGAGCATGCAGCACCGCAAGTACAGCAGTAGAGTACCCGATTTAAGAGCTCCTTGGAACAGCCCAGTGTTACCGCTCTCACCTCCTTGCCGCTCTTATCTCAGATTGGGCATAACACAGGTTTTAGTATACCTGTAGGCGTCACAAGTTTTCTCTCATTATGCACGATATTAAAGCGGGTACCCCACTGTAGCAGCATGCTGTGCGCGTGTCGTTCATCTCGTTCCGTCGCACTCCGGAGACACCCCCTGCCCCAGCAACCTGGGCTGATTCTTGTGACCGATGCTGCAATCGTCTCAATCGTCACTTTAGTCTCACACGTTTCCCGCCTGAAGTCCTCAAGTCTAAAGGGGTTAGGCTACTGTAGTCTTCTACTATTATATCATACCACCGCTAAAGTATCCCACTCTAATTCGAGGTAGTTTTTCCCCCAAATGCGGGTGCAGATCTGTTGGCCAGCCTTCCTAACCTACTTCGTGGTGTCCCCCCGCGGATTCCACAGCTGTCGGCCTCAATTCGGGTTATATGTAGTTTCCGTGCGCAGAATGATTGCGTATAGGCTTGCCGTCTTTGTGTCAGCGTTCTGTTGACACTGGTACTAGCGCTCAGGGGGGTCACCGGCCTATACTACTGTATCCTTCCTGGGGAGTAATTTGGAGTAATTCGGAGTAATGAGGACATACAGCTCCCCGCAGGACACACGATCGAAGTATCACACGCAGCTTGCAAATATACAGCAGGTACGAATGAGTTTCGACGAAGTCCTGATACTCTTAAAAAAATGTTTATCAACACAGGTTGAAAGTTCGCCTGAACGAGCTGGACGAGCTTGTGTCCGACCCTAAGTTGTACGATGACAGTTCTAAGGCGGGCAAGATTGTTAAGGAACGGGCCAAGATCGATGCCAAGCTTGAGCGGGTTGAGAGGCTCAAGTCGGAGCTGCAGACATGGCGGGAGATGCACGGTGAGCTACGGGTAGCTATTGTAGTTTCAGGTATATGATACGATGATACAGTATTAATAGTTGTTTACCTTATATGAAAATCCACTCCGGGATGCGGTTGCTTCGAACTCCTGAAGGTGTCGCAAGTTGAAAAGGGGGGACACAGACGTTCCTATCACATGTACCAGGTATCAGCTTAGGGGTAAGAGGTTCGACGATGTGTTTTTACTTTTTCATTGGGCGTGAAAATGTGGTCGTGATGGGAGCTCCTGCTGAGTCCACATCACACACGTGTACACAACAACACCGTACTGTGACAAAGGCAAGGGCGTGAAGCGCAGCTCCTGTTGTACCGCTGCTGTTGTATGTTGTACTGTGATTGCGCGACTACTTTTGAAATTCAGAGGTATGGGTTTCCGTATTCCTGCACGGCATCGACGGTATTCCCAAAGCGAAACCAGTAGCACCGCTCTTGATGGTGTTCCTAGGACACCAAACAACACGCACACACACAGAAGCACCGTGCGTGGTTGGCACAGATGGAAGGTCTTGAAGCACGGCTGCTGTTGTTCCGTGACTGCCATAACGCAAAGTTCCTAAAGGGAGGTGTGATACAGATACTGAGGCAGAGCAGCAGAGCGAAACGACAAATAAACTGAAGTTGTGGGTTTCCATCATCCTGCGCGGCCTGGTGAGGCGGAACGCAATCCCTAGAAAACGAACCAGCTCGTGCGACGTTGGACGCCCAGAGCGTGCGCCGCAACCGAAAGTGCTGCCAGAGAAGAGCATCAAAACATATGCATATTTTAGAGTACGTATGATTACATGCAACGCTTCCCTTCGGGGTGTGGGGTGGTCCCCGCGCGACGACGCAAGCTGGCATACCGCAGGAAAACGTTGAGCAATCGTCATACAGCGGTGCTTGTAGTATTAAGTACCACAGCAGCTAGCCGTACTCGTATACGCACAGGAGCATACAGTAGAAGCAGCAGTACAGCAAGCAGCAACAATCAGCGCTACCCGTACGTATAGTAGCAGCAACACTCTACTGCTGTAGTATACAGCAGCAAGCGCTGCTTGTTGTGTACGTACTACAACAGCAACAAGCAGATACACCCTGTATTACTAGATACCAGGTGCATGATGCCTTGGTACGTGTTCATGTGCATATACATGGTGAGACCCTCCGTCAGCAAGAAAAAAACAGCAATAAGTAAGTACCAGGTACAGACTACGGCTGCGAGCACTTGTTGTGTATATACGTACTCACATGATAACTATGCAGGAAGCAGCAGCAACACTGCTTGTAGCATCACTGCTGCTGCTGTTTTGTTGTTAATAGCATCATATGTATTCTACTTACACACGTGCATGCCCCTGGTACGCGATAACACGCGATAGCAATCCAACCTTAACGGAATAAAGTAGAAAAAAAAACGATGAAAAAACACGCCGCATATAGCGGATTTTGTTTTCTTAAATGACGCAGGGGGTAAAATTCTCAGGTTATCGCCGCCCACGTGATGAGCTGCCATGTCATGGCGCGATCGTGCCCGGTGTAAGCGAGGCTAGTGGGCACGATCGCGGAAGACCCGAGCGAAAAGTTTGGCCGCTTCGCGATAAAAAGTCTCGACACGCTTCGGAGGAAGCATCACGCTACGGAGAGCACGCTCGTACTGTTGCTGAGACCTGCGGCAGCACATGATGCATCCATCGAGTTGTACTACTTCACGACGACAGAGGTGCAGTCACGCCGCCGGTACGTCCCATCAGCTGAGTGCGGTGACCCGTGCAGAGTCGTGAGTTGACGCGTCTTCGCGGGTGGTGGACGCTTGCGTCGCTCTCCTTCTTGCAGGGTGTGTATTTATATATCATAGGGCAAATGAACGCTCGTTTTATCACGGGGAAAATTATGTTTTCGAACGCGCTGAACCAGTTTTCAGGAGAGAAACGGGCGCACGAAGCGAGTTTTCACCACCTCTCTCGGCTCGGCGAGGCGGAACGGGGATACCCCGCGAAGTTGACTCGATTTTTTCGACTCCGCGGGCGCGCCGCGCCGGCCACGGGGCGCGGGCGAGAGCGACACTTCGAGGGCGCGGCGCCCCCGCCGACTGCCCGTCACCCGAGCCGACCAGTGACGCCATCGGCCGGGCGGTCGCGGAGCGAAAACGTTCAGAGCGGGGGAAAGAACACAGTTCTACCGTGTAGTATCGTGTGTACCTGGTATAATATGCTACCCGTAGGTGAGATCATTACCTAGCCACGTAGTCTAGTCTAGTCTAGTCTAAAGCTTATATTCTGACTCGTGGGGATAGCCTGAAAGCCAATCCCACCAACGATTCTACGGAGGAACAGCCAGTTACGGTACCCTATGGAGTTCTCAGCCTTGTCAAAGGATGAATTGACTATTTGCAACCCAAGGTCTAGAACTGGCAGGATGTTTCAGGTCTGACTTGTGACGTATCTATCCGTGCATGCGTGTTCCAAGATCTATGATATGATATATACATACGACCCTGTCCTTCACATTGCCCCCCTCCTTATTCGCCTCAAATCCATCTTAGCTACGATAATGATGGTCTTGTGGCGTCGATTTATCGGACCTGGACTCACAGCTGCTATCATGCTTGTGCCCACTCCTCATAAGTGTCGTGTTGAGTAAACACGGGCTAGCATAGATGTGCACATGTTTGAGCTTGCATGCTGACAGAAACACCATCGAGACTCTAGGAAGAAGCTTTGTCTATTAATAGTGGAGTCGCTCCCCTCGCCTGCTCAACCTGTGGTTGGGTTGGGCAAGCCCGCGTCCCTCCCGGAAGCACCATTTAAACCACCCAGGCCGGCAAGGTCGTCCCGTTCTGCATGCGATGTTTCAGGTATGCAGCCGTCTTAAGACAGACGAGGTTGATAGATGTGAGGGCACTCTGGGCGTTGGGCGCGCCGACGTTATCCTCGGCGATCCCCGAGGGAGGTGTCGTCGTCGTTGTGCAGCCCATTGTCCTCGCCAGTAGCCAGTAGCGGCGACGGCATCGACGACGCCGAGTCGGCGGTGACAACGATGCCGCCGCGGTTACTGGGGAGGACGATGGGCCAGGAGGGACGACGGTGACCCCCTGGAGAATCGCTCAGGGCCTCCCCGGCGAACCCAACGCCCAGAGTACCTTCCAAGCTAACTACCCCGCCCGTCTTGAGACGGCTGCATGCATAAAACAGGGTATGCAGAACGGGACAGCCCCGCCGGCCTGAGTACTTGTGATGGTGCTGCCGGGCAGGACTCGGACTAGCCCAGGCTTCAGAAACTATTGGCTGAGCAGGCGAGGGAAGCAACTCCACTAGACGAAACTTCCCCGCAGAATCTCGACGGTGCTTTTGTTCGTATATACGCACAACACGAATAGCGCCACCCCCGCCGTCAGTCGAGTATCATAGCTCCGATAGCAATACCTGAGCTGACCACTTCGGCGAGATTTCACAGGGAGTCATGACCACGGCCCCTGTACCATAGCCCCCCCTAGCTTGTGAGGTGCGGTACTTGCCACTGCTGCTGTGGCTGCACCTACCAGAGATTCGACCACGACCTCGAATCAACCTGCAGCTCACGGAAGGAAATCGATTAAAAAAACGATATCCCGTCGACGCTCCAATTTATCGGATCGCCCCCGAAAGACGTTCCCGATATAATGTCCCACTTTCGATCACGCTTTCGCCTGCACTATTATAGGTCGATGGTACATCTGACGAGACCATCGACCACTACGCAGTCAAGTACCTTCCACTTGCAAATCGCGGTGAGGAAGCTCAAGCTTACAGCATGTAACTGTTATTGTCTGATAAGTCATCCCACGGTAGGGGTTGCACGTTTTGGGGTCAAAAGTCCCTGAACGGTTGAGCTCCTATAGTGAGGAACTACCGGTTGGTAGTATCCTTTTACGAGTGCATTTGTTTTAGGACTAGCGGATAGAAAATGTTGATCGGGTTGCGCGAACGAAAATCCTGGAAGGCGTGTTTCGGGTGAGATATGGAGCTCCTCATATCAGGAGGTCAGAAACGTATTGCTGCACCCCTACCGTGGGATGACTCTGATACGTTAGATTGGAGGATCGAGAAACAACTCGCAGGCCTCAGCTCCGACGAAGCCGAACTCGATATCCGAGCTCCAGAGCTTTGGTGCGACTGGGTCAACGCTTTCACCAACGTATTTAGCCCTGCCAACCGTATCGTCTTTCTCGCTCGCACCATCGCAGTTCTAAAGCAAGAAACTAGTGAATCCGTTAACACATACCAATACTTACGGATGGCGAGCGACTACTCGCTGAAGCCAAACGTACTGCTCCCACCACCACTTCTCCATACAGTCATGCGTGGAAGGCATCCATCGTGGAATCGTTTGGAAACGATTTCCAGATTCGAGTCGAGCTTACCCGTAAAGGTCCATCCCTGTCGGGTCAAGCCTCAAGCATGCGTGCGAAAAAAGATGAAACCAACGCCCTGCGCGGCTCAACCCCTCCCCCCCCTGCGACCGCGTATCGTGCGTTCGAACCCCACGGTGGTCACCAATGTAAAACCTGCCTTGATTCCGGAGCCGGCGATTTCGTGCACATGTCGCGGTGGAGGGCTCCCGCAGCTCTTTCCTCTCCCTGGTTGATAGCTGTCGTTGCGGCCGACCTACAGTAGACGATACAATGGGATGGGAGCCACGGCTTAAGAGAGGGGTGTGCACGACATAATATACCTCTCTTAAATATGACCATCTCTGATACATAAACTCGTTCAAAAATGGCCACACAGTTGTCCCAAGTAGTTAAACGTGGGTGAAGTTTGGCGTGCTAACCGATTTAGAACCTTCTTAAGCTTCTGTTTGTCTTAAAAATGAGCTCTCTTCAACCGTGGCCCCCACTGTAGCGGAATATTTAGAACGCTTAGGCAAGGAGATGCTATAGCCTACCTGGTACATTCTAACTCGTTGGAGTAGTCTGAGAGCCAACCCTACCGATGAGTCTACGGAGGAACATCGAGTTACGGTACCCCGACGATTTGTTGGCCTTGTCAAAGGATGTCACGACTACTGTATTTGCGACCCGAGGTCTAGAGTTGGTATGCAGAACGTTTCATGCTTGGCTTGTGACAAATCCATCCATGCAGGCGCGTTCCGAGATCCACGATTTATGCATACGACCCTGTCTTAGGCACTACTATTAATATGTGTGCAGTATAGGGTGTATAAATATTAGTATATACCTAGTACTATACAAGCTTCTCCTTTGGGGTGCGGTTCGCTTGAAATCCCGTGGGTGTGGCAAGCTGAAAGGGGGGGGAAACTCTTGAAAACTAGAGGATAAACAATAGCCACCGCGCAAGTGACGGGGCAAGTAACCTAGTAACCTAGTAACCTAGTAACCTAGTAACCTAGTAACCTAGTAACCTTGTAACACCGACCAGCCCACAGGAGGTTATAGCTTTATATATTTAGTCCATACCTGGTACTATGCAAGCTTCCCCTTCGGGATGTGTTTCGCTTGAATTCCCGTGAGTGCCGCAAGCTGAAAAGGGGGG
>JBBMKB010091684.1:0-11212 GCA_037833945.1 Alaria marginata
TGTCGAAGGACATCCGGTTCTTACATTATGGCCCCGACGCCCATTTAGGGGGCGGGGCCTGTTCATTGACCCTAGTACCACCTTATTATACAGCCCCCGTGACTGTATACCATGTTAAATTCAAATTATGGCCACTCCGCCGTTGGAGCGGCGCGGCCGGTTCTAATCCCTCGTACGTAGTAGTAAATTAAAAGTGCTGCGGTGAGTACTCGTAGCCAAAAGCCACCCTCTCAACAAGCTAATTGATGCATTCCCTGTCCGCCTTAGCGTGTGTTCAAAACTCTAACCAACTCCTCCCCATGGTCCATGAAGGATGAAAGGCCTGCGACAACAACAACAACAGGTATTGCATGCTGCTGCAGACAAGAAGAGGCTATTAAATACTTCTAGGTCCAGGTCGTCGGGCTTGATCATATTTCCAGCAGCACCACCGTGTGCTCTTTACCTATGCCTCCATATATATCCGACATCTGCATGGCAACTGGAACACGCACTCGTCGTACGAGTACAGTAGCTCGATCCTGAATCCAAACGCACCGACTCACACTGCTACACCAGTTGGCGATACTCCTTGTGCTCGGCTCGCTCGCTCGCTACTCGCAGCCAGCGGCGGTTACATTTTGGTTTTCTTCCCCGCCGCATGCATCCAAACAAAAATTGAGGAAACCCCGGCCTGGCGGAACAAGCAGACGAGTCAAAAGCAAGCGCGCCGTTGCTAAGGGCGCTTGCCCTCGGATCCTTCCTGGAGCTGGCGGCTTCGGGTGCAGAGGGCACTGCTCTGTGGTGATCTCTCGATAGAACCTCCGGAGCGAAGGAGATCGCTTCACTATCCGATGAGCATGAACGACAGAAAGACTAAGACTGGCAAAAGCCAGCCGCATCGGCAGAGGGAGGAATCGGTTCCTGCTGCCAAAAGCAGCAACGGCGGCGGCGCCAAGGCCACGTGAGAGTCCGCGCGTTTCAAAAACAATTGAGAGTGAGAACGAACGTGCGCAGTGTGGTTGTGTATAGGCTGGCCGCCTTTGTAAAATCCTCGGGTTGGTCCTGCTACCACGGTAGCACCTGGGGGAGTCGCCGACCTATATACCTCGTGGGAACATGTAAGCGAGTTGCGCTCGGTACACATTCTGCCGCACGGCGCTGCTTAGGTACGCACATTAGTTTCCACGAAATCCCCGATCCCACAGCTGAACTGCCTGTGTCTGGGAACCTTCGCCAACTGGAGGGCGTCGTGCAGCAGTACTGGTAGGTGCCGGTAGACAGGCAGACACCCGGTGCCTGGGACAGCTATTATGGGTAAGCATCCCCCCAGCAGCAACAGCAAACACGGGTTCGGATATATCCGCGGCGGAAACATAACGGTTTCGTTTTTTTTTTAAGTACATCGACATTCGACATCGATATCTTTAACACTCCGCGATCTTGCGCAATCAATTTTCTTGATTCGTTCGGAAGTCCCCCGCCCTTGTGGTTTTGTTTTTCATGGTCAACCTTTAATATAGGACGTTGGTGCCGTTTTCTTTTTTTTGGTTGCGCACCCTCGACTGACAGCCGACAATCTTATCACTACGACAGCTTTGGGTACGCCGGTTTAAGAGCGCCCATTACTATTAAGAAGAGTGGGAGTAATGAGGATTTTTCAGTCCGTGTTAAATCTCCATCATATAACTGCATGAGGCTAGGCGGGCCGCCGGCACTCCCACATACCACACACGTTGTATTACATGTCGTATGGTATAGGCATGACAGATACCAGGTACAGAGTACATGACAACTACTAACAAGAAACAAGGTATGATAATATGAAAGCCAAGGTAAGATTGACAGAAACATAAGAAATTCGGGAGCCATTATACTGAAGTTATTGTAGAATGCACCCTTTCTCAAATAAGAAATCCAGCCTGAGCCAGCATTCCTGTTTCTTATTAGGTGTCCGATACTGCCATACTGCTGTACACACAAGCGTGCCTCGTCTATACCTGGTACGCAGCAGCAGCAGCATCAAGCCGCAGTTCATTGATACCTGGTATGTACTTTGAACCAATCATACGTCAGTGTATCATATGAGTAGACCAAACCTTCTCCACACGTCACACACCATACAGTAGAGGACACCTAATAAGAAACTGGGTAATAAGAAACGTATGCTGAGATTTACAGGAAAATAAGAAATTCGGGAGCCTTTATGCTGAAGTTAGTGCAGAACACCCCCCCTCCTGTTTCTTATAAGATGTCCGATACTGCTGTACTGCTGTACACACAAATTTGCCTCGCCTATACGCAGCAGCAGCATCATCAAGCCGCAGTTCATTGATATGTACTTTGAACAACTCATTGGTCAGTGTATCATACGAGTAGACCAAACCTTCTCCACACGCCACACATCATACAGTACAGAACGCCTAATAAGAAACAGGGTAACAAGAAACGTAGGCTGAGATTTACAGGAAAATAATAAATTCGGGAGCCTTTATGCTGAAGTTAGTGCAGAACACCCCCCGTTCTAAATAAGAAACTCAGCCTGGGTCAGTGTTTCTGTTTCTTGTTTGGTGCCCTGTACTGTACATGTATGCGAGCGCTCGGTGAGCTAGAGGGCGTGCAAGGGCTACGAGTACTTGTACTCCGGGGGATAGTAGTGGTTTTGCTACCTGACGAAAGCGACCCGCACCAGAACAGCAAATCGAATAGGGCCGGTTGCTTCGTACACTAGTCAAATATTTAAAATCTCAGTAAATGGTCTGATACGATTTGGGAATGTGCCCGAGATCTTCAAAACTGCAGTCATAGGACCCCACAAGCTAATGTGCTCCGGCCGCAACACAGAACAGCAAAAGTACGCCTGCTAAGCTCTCCAGTAGTGGTGTCTCTATGCCGCTCGCGGCGAGGAGGTTTCTCTAGGGGGGTGCAAATACTCAAACCTGTGTTAGTCGCTCCATGCTCGAAGAACAAAAGTAGGCCAAAAAATCATGTCCGCCGGCTCCATGAGTATCCCTCCCACAGAGCTCCACGAGACCCCACAAGGTGCTGCGGACGGGGACGGAGATATTTAGGACCGACCTTGCAGATATGAAGCAGTGGGGTGCCTTGTGGGCGCCGCCGTGTGGAGAGTTGCTGACCATGGTCTCAAGGGCTCGAGTCTATGATATCGCCACTTGCCCTCACAAATAAAGCTTCCTGTGCTTCGACAAACTCCTTCTCATCACTTAATTTTTATTTATTTTACCCTTGCACGAGATGAGAAGATGAAAGGGTGAGATTCCCCAAGACTGAAATCGAGCTCCCTCCACGAACTCTTGACGACTTGACATGAGACCGGCGAGAGCATGTTCTCCCTACATTTGTCGTTCATCGGACCCCGGGCTCATTGCGCTCGGTTCAGTGTGCGTCGTGCAATGTGCATTCTAGGCCGGTCTAAGACAGACAGACAGACAGACAGACAGAAGGAAATTTAAGGAGACCATTAAATATCGACAGCCTCAAACAGTTTTGTTTCACCTACTCCTCCTGTGTACGTACGTACGGGACCCAACTAGGAAGATATTTTATTTTATCCTCCGGAGGATCCAAAATCCTCATTATAAGAGCACTCGGGACCTTAGAGCGGTCAAATCGAAATGACCCGCCATGCAAAAAGCTACGCATTGCCTACTACAGTAGTGGCCCCTCTACAGTGCCGGTATGTGCAAGCCGAAAATATCGGCAATATAGCGGAAACCGGCACTATTCCGCGCACTCCCGCCATACTGTTGTAACATTCCGTCGTCGCTATAATTCCTATATCGTTTGGGATCATAGAGGCCTCTTGCTGCGATCAGCCGGAGACTCTCACCCAGGGTTACTACCTTCGCGCTGATTCACTGATTATCAACGCGGCACCTCGTCGGAGAAGGTAGTTACCCTGGTAAAATAAATACGATTATACAAAAATGGATGTCGTTGTCGGCGTGCCTCGCGCACAACGAAGGGCGGGCGGGATGATCTGTTTTTCCTAACCGCTTCCTATTTTTTTCGTGCTGTTATTGGGTCGATCACGATGGAAGTGGTATCATTCCACTCTCTCTCTCTGTTGGTTCCAAGATTACTGTTAAAACATGCCGTCGTCGCTTTAATCCGTATATGGTTTGGGAGCAATGACGCCTCTCTGGTGCGGCATGAGATCATACCCATACTTGTTGCACCTTTCATCTTATCTCACTGCCGTAGCTTATATACATGTGTTTGGTTATCATTCCTGCGAGCAACTTCTTATCCTTTTCATTATCCCCAAACTTCTATCGTGACCTCTACAGTAGTTGGTTCGAAATTGATTTTCTTGTGGGAACGCTACATAGTTGCCTGCGTCCGTTGGTTGTTCCCGTCTGTGCCAAGCGATCGCACAGGCACTATAGCGGGCAACCGGCACTACTCGACCGGCACTATAGAGAGACCTACTTTACAGATAAGAGCAATGTGCAGTTAAGAGCGCTTGTTTCGGCCTGTCACGGGGTCTCTTAAATCGGGATACCCACTGTATCGCCCTCCGACAATTGCCCCTTTTCCGACCTCGTTATGCTGTCTGTACTCGTCTGTCCAAGCAGGCCGAATGGAAAGGCTCCCGGCCGGCGCGCCGCTTTTTCCACTCGCAAGGTGCGTGTTTGTGCTTGTGTGTGTGTGGTCTACACATTGAACCTACAGTGGCTATTTCTACCCATCAGCATCCAGTACATACAGCAGTACGAGCCCCCCAATAAGACTTTTGGTCGGTAGGAAATTTAAAATTTTGGCTCGTTTTGTCCAAACACTTGATAAATTCGTATTAGGAAACGGTGTTCGAATTATCCGAAGAGATAAGAAACGGTGGAGGAAGAAACATGTACCGTTAAGCAGGCGTAAAGTGCTGTGTGTCTTGCCTTTACCTCGCTACACCCCCCTGCTGGCGAGTCCACGTAACTTTGTTTGCGTACGTAGCGTCTTCCTTGCTTCGTTTTCTATTTCCCTCGTTTTTTTTTTTTTTTCTTTCTTTCTTTCTTATTTTTTTTTCTCCTAGGATTTGCACATTATTTGTGTTCTTCGTGGCATGCGGTGGCATGTGGTGTAGTCGGTATCAGCTGCGAATCTTGAAACGTACGTACCAGTAAAGGCCTGATACGTATATAGGTGCGCTGACTTCCGATTTCACCTTTATATTGTTTTGGCGGATGTACGACTTGCTTCGGCAATGATATTTCCGTGTACCACTTTTGGTGTGTTTTATCTTTTTTCCCTGGGGTGTTAATCCACTCCAGAGTGACTGGAGCCTGTCCTGTGACCACGGACTTGATTTTTTATGCGAATTAATGTGAGAACAACAACAGCAACAGTCGGAACGAAAAAAAGATGAAACTGTGTATAAGAAACACCGCTCGTTTGGGCACACTAATAAGGACAATGAGACTGGGGCCGAAATAATCGTTTATCATGGCGAGAGGGCCCGTACTGTACGTATATACATCCAGTGGGCGTGCCTATTCTTCATCCTGGAGAGGTACAACCTCTGTGGTTTGGCCGGCGCGACCGTTTTTGGAGGATGTTTATTCTAGGATGCCTGCTCCACCTTTGCTGAAATTATCAGTTCGAATGTTCATGTTGACACTATACCAGGTAAGCTTGACCAAACAACACTTTCGCGTGAACGCAACCTCACCCTAACCTCCAATCCCAACCCTAAACCCCGACCTTAACCGCCTCATTGCTGCACATACGCTTTGGGAACAACCTACTTTAGAGTGGGATTTCTCCTTCTTATTTTTTCGGTTGTGTAAGGGTTAGTATTATGGCTGATCGGTTTACGTCGTAATCAGGAACAAGACGTTGCTAGTAACTTCATGAGTCAATCCACCAGACATTGCCGCAGGTTTTCTCCTGCGCATCCACTCCTTTTATCCAAACCCTCAACCCGTGTGTTAGCCCTAACAAAATGTATATACATATATATGGTATTTTATATTTTATATATTATATAGACTAAGCTATAAACTCGTTTGAGATGGTCGGTGTTTCTTGCCGAGCTACACGCGCGGTGGCTTATTATTTTATATTTAGGTTTCATTAGCTTTTGCCCCCTTGTCAACTTGCGACACCCCCAAGATTTCAAGCCAACCACATCCCGAAGAGGAAGCTTGCCGTATATATATATATACCCTAGCATTAATCCTAACCTTACCCTAAGCACGAAAACCCCTAACATCCCCCCTAGTTTTTGCCATAGTAATAATCTAAATCCTAACTGAAGTACCAAATGCCCGGAAACCCACAAACCTTCCCCCGCGCTACTGTTCAAAGAACCAAAAGAAGGGAATCGTAACGTAACTTCGGAACGATACCCGTTTTCAACCCACTTCTCCACCCAACTACCTCGACGCGCCGCGAAAGACCAACCGTTACCCTGCCCCCAACATTAGCCCTAGCATTAGCATTATCATTAACCCTAACCTATTCGCCAAGCGCCCTCATTCCCCCATTTTTTTCCCCGCGCTGCTATCCAAAGAGCGAAAAGCAGGGAACCATGGCCCGTGTTCGGAAGAAGACCCTTTCCCAATCCACCCACGCCAACACGCCGCGCAAGACCATTCGACCTTTGCTAGACCTAGCGCCACCCCGAACCTTACCCCGTAGTATCAATCCTATCCCCAGCCTATGTATGCACCTAACGCCCACACACCTGCACCCGCGCTGCTCTCCAAAGATGCACAAACAGGGAACCGCGGCGCGTGCTCGAAAAAAGAGTGCTTCCCAACCCACCTACCTCGACGCCCCGCCCAAGATCATTCGGCCTTTTCGAGAACAACGCTCCCCGGAGAAAAAAACGCCTACCTTAGCCTCCCCCCCGGTACCTTCGGGTCAAGAGCGTGGACGGTCTACCGCCTCGTATACCCGCCGAGTTGCGCCGGAAGCGGGTCAGGTAGGCAAGCCCCAAGCTGAAATATGCTCAACACGCGCGGCATCGCGTGGCATTACGGGCGCAGCGGGCTTAGGGCGAACCGGCGGCGGCGGTGGCGATGGCGGCGGCGGCAATGCTATAGCTAAACAATTCGTAACGCGCGCGGCAAGGCGTGCTTCTGTGGCTGGGGTGGGCTCTGGACGGCGGCGCAGCGGTAGCGACAGTGGTGGTGTTGGTGGCGGCGGCGTTATTGCTGCTGTTGGTTCTGCTTCTGGTTCCGCTTCTGCTGGCGCTTCTGCTGGCGCTTCCGCTGCTGCTTCTGCTCGTACCTCTGCGACTGCTGCTACTACTGTGTCTTCCTCTTCTGCTGCTGCTGCTTCTGCTTCTACCTCTGCTCCTTCTTCTGCTGCTACTACTGCAGTCTCTACAAACCGCAAGTGGGCCCTCTCGCGGCTTGCGGAAGCCCCATCGGGGGGTAAAAAACGCGACAAGAAGGAAAACTCCACCTCCGGCAAGGGGGTAGCCTCCGGAACCTCCGCCGCCGCGCCCGTGCCGAAAAAGAAGAAGTGGGCGCCACGCTACAACTCGCCTCGGCACTATCCCATTCTCACCGCGCCCAAAGTTCGCAACAGCACTTCCCCGCCGTCGACACCCTTAACCGTGACAACCGCGTTGGGGTCCAGCTCTGAGTCGAGCTCAAGCATGTCCGACGATGGCGGTGATGACGAAAAGGGGTACGGGTTTGGCGCGGAAGGCGGATGGGCAGGCGGCAAGGTCCTCGGAATTGGCGGGCCGCCACCCCCACCGAAGACTAGGACGGAGGTGGCCTTGGAGGCGTGGGCGTTAACTCGCCGTGCAGGCCGCCCCGCTAAAAACAGTGGGGATTCGGGAGACCCGGAATATTGTTACCCGTCGCTCATGTTTCGCGCTGGAGAGAGTGCGCGGGTTACCGTTCGTAGGGTGCACGGGGTGAGGAGCGGCGGCGGCGCCGGTGGCGGCGGCGGCGGTGGCAGCAGCAGCGGAGCGATGAAATCGACGGACACTGCGGCGGCGATTGAGAAGGGAGAGCCGGAAGAACTGAATTATGCGATGGTTGAGTTTCGCTTGGCGAACACCGGGGCAATCGAGGTGAGCCACCAGGATAAGCCGGGTTTTATTTTGCTTTATTTTTAATCCTTTACTACTGCAAAATTTGTCTCACACTACGTACGAGTTCAATCGTTTCCCCCCCCCAAGAACGTGGGTGAACTTCAAAAGAGGTTAACTCGGTCCCGATCGAGGGCCCTTATCCTTTTCGCTGCTGCCAAAAACATGATACACTAACTCCAAGTACTCTGCTCCGAAAAACGTAATACAGGTGGGGTTCTAGAGAGTTTAGTCCTTTACTACTGAAAAAATATGCCTAGCAAAAAAAAGAGTGACGTCCGAGTAGTTTGTCCACAACAAAGGTGTTTGTGGTTGTAAAGGCTACTCGTACTCGGTCGCCTTAACCATTCAAAGCTGTATTGAAGATGTACGCCCACGTAGGCTTGTGGTTATGTTATGGAGTGATTTGCGTATCTACTATGGCTACATATATGAAGATAGATCCCTAGAACGGTCCATGGGGACCTGGATTAGTGTTTGGCTGTTTCCAGGAGCGTTTTTCCTAGGTCCTAAGGTGGTCCCTCTTAGATGTGACGGGACAAGGTTACGCCTGGTAGGTATTTTCGACAGTTTCAGTACCTCTAGTTTCCGTCTCAACTCGTATGAGTGTTTGCGCTCGAGGTTTTGGGCCAGCCGTGGCCACAGATGTCTCGGCTTACGACCTTTTGAAACAAGCAAGCTGTGTTGCAAGATAATTGTCCGAGTGCCAGCCCCTTTTTTCTATTGCAAAGCGTATTCCACTCTAATTCCAAGCGATTTTCCCCAAAAAATCACAGCAGTGACGGTTCTAAAGCGGTTAGGGTCATACGCAGCCCATAAAGAGGCGCTAATAGGGGGTACGCAAACGTTTCCACATGAATGCACGGAAACATGTCCACACGTAATACCTTAGAATTCGTGCCGTGCTGTATTTTTGCGATACACGATAGAGAGGGGCGCCCGCCCTTAAGTATTTGCGCTCGAGGACGTTACGGGCCAGCCACAGCCACAGATGTCTCAGGCTATAATACAACGACGTTTTGAAATAAGCTTTGGTTCAAGATAACTAGCTGTCCTTATGTTAGCCCTCTTACTATCGCAAAACGTATCCCACTCTAATTCCAAGTGGGTTTCCCATAAAAGCGGTTGCATTTCCAAAGGGGTTAGGGTCATACGTAGCTCATCGAGGTGCGCCAAGAATGGGTACGAAAATTTTTCCACACGCACTACCTTAGAATTCGTGCCGTGCTGTTTCGTTTTTCGATAAACGATGCGACGGGCGCCCGCTCATAAGAAATTTGGTCGTACATAAGAGAAAAGGGGATATATTCGTTTTCTCCCGAGAAACAAGAAGAGTGACGGCCAATCGATGCTCATGGTCGGGTGCCATACTAAATCTCGTATGATTCACAGTAGTAGCCTGTGCGACGAAATAGGAAATTGAGCCTCGACGCCCAATCGACGGTTCTTAGTACTTTTAAGGAGGACTATATATGGTAGTCAGAACCTACTATGGTTTTTCCCTGGGGTATTAATCCACTCCAGACCTGTCCTGTGACCACGACCATGAATATTTATGCGAGTTAATTTGAGAACAACAACAACAACAACAACAACAACAACAACAACAACAACAACAACAACAACAACAACAACAACAACAACAACAACATTAACACCAACATGGTTACGAGCTGGGCCGGCCAAAAACAGCTTCTCAGTCGGCCTCCCACTTCCTCGCGCCGTTTTTTTCTCGAAATTTGAGCTGAAAAATTGACGCGTGCTTCCTTAGAGTAGGCCAAAACGATTCCCTACTGCTCCTTTCGATTTTCGATTTCGTTTCATGAACTGGGCATATTTTCAGAACCAAAACAAATACTTTGGCCCACAGCTGATGGGGAAAAGTATCAAATTCAAAGGAGCAGTAGGGAATGCCTTTGGCTTGCCCTTAAGAAAGACGTATACAAATTTCAAGCCAAAATAATAATAAATCGGCGTGAGTAACCCAGGTTTTGTGGATCTCACTCATCGTAATATCTTAACTTTGTCCTATTCACGCCACACCTCTTGATGGGGGTCAAATTGCGCGATGGAAAGAGTATCGATCGGTTGGGCATGCCACAAGAAACATTCACGCTGAGTATCGGCGACATCGCTTTTCGGACGTTCTTATAATGTTTTAGTATTGACCCTTGACGGCAAATGGGCTTTCTCAACGTTTTCGACGAAAACAACTCGGGTTTCAAAAAGTATAACGTCGGCAAACGCGCCGCAGACTTACTCAGCAACGCTGCTGCCAAATCTGAGGTCCTAATATTTCCAAATGGTCGAGAAAACGCCGGACAAGCTTTAAAAGCGATTGTTGGCCAGCCCAGCTCGTAGTAAAAATAGGCGAAGAGACGCACTCTACGATTGAGGGGTAATGTCGTACCTTTTTTTGGCGAAATAATTTTCTGAATGACGGAGCTCTTCAACCCAGTATTTTCCGGTGTATACTTGTAGGCCATGGTATTTATTGTTCATTGAATTGCAATGTATTGTCTTTCTCAATTGTTTTGTTTGGGCGGGGCATGAAGCTCTCCAAGTGGAGAGCTTCAGAAAATGTTAGGTACTCAGGAGTACGGGTAGGGTTAGGGTTAGGGTTGGGGTTAGGGTTAGGGTTAGGGTTTCCCTACTGTGGCGTGCGTCAGTACGTGGATTTTTGTGTTTATCCTGGGTTCTGAATACTGTGTCCTCCGTGCTGCCGTGACGGTGTACACCACCCGGGACGTTGTATATCACACCCCTGGACTATACCACCCGGGTGATGAAATGCTTTTCATCCCTTAACAACCACCCAATTTATCACCGGGGGATGCTGTATATCACACCCCTGGAGCATACCACACCAGGTGATGATTTGTTTTGGAGTGTTATCACCGGGGGTGTGATATACACCGTCGTATACGGTACTACCGGGCGCCTTGTGTACACCTTTCGAAAGTCCGACAACGGGTTCACGCTAGCTCCGGACAAGGGTGTGCAGCGCAAGGCAAGTAACACACCCCCCCCCCTCCACGACTTGGCACTTACGGTAACCCTTTTTCTACCTGAAAAAGTATCCGACACTAATTTTTGAAATGACCAACCTGATCACACCTGAAGCAACGACGGCGGGGGTCCGCCCTGTGTATGGCTGGCTCCGCGCCT
>JBBMKB010091695.1:0-11211 GCA_037833945.1 Alaria marginata
GAATCCAGTCGAAAAAAAGTCCAGTCGAAAAGGGTCATTTTCGACTGACGGATCCGACTGTATAGGAATTGGCCTAACCCTGGTACCAGGTATTCAGTTCATGGTATGTATTGCTTGGTGCTGAGCGGCCCTATTTACCTACCAGGTATGTATGTGCCTCCGCCTCCGCTGTAAACGCATGCGAGCGGCAAACAATCCTGACCTCTGGCCGTTTTTTTCTGGGGATACTTCATGTTTCGCCTTCGGGCTGTTTTTTTCTCGGCGAGTTGGCGTTGCTACATGTCCGACAGATCAGATCCCTCTTCATCATAAATATATAAAGGTCTGTGATCGCAGGGTGGATATGTCCCTGGTCTACATGACCTGCATGGCCTGTATAGATCATGTTGGCGTGTGCGAGCCGGAATGTCTGGATGATCTTCTTGCTCATGTTTCCTTGTTTGGATCTGTACAAATCAGGTCCTACTACTATATATAGGACCTGCACAAAATATAATAACGACAGGTAGATGTACTACTACTGCTGTACCTGGTAGGATCTAGATGGTCTAGATGGTCTAGATGATCTACAGTAGTACAATAGATCGTGATATGTTCGATGTGTGATGCGTTGCGTTAGTTACTCGACACTGCTTGATGATGAGCATACCAGGTATCATATGTTATTTTGAAAAAATGTGTCATGCGGTATCAGAAACGCTATTTTTAAGATCTGGCCTACTGGCCTGGGCCTAATTATCTGGTCGCGCGGATCTTTGGGGCGGTAGGCTGTTCGCGTTTGGGAGCTAATAATAGGAAGCACTTCCTGGTGGGATCACGGTGCTGGCGTAGACCCAACCCAACCCCTAGCCCTGACCCCGACCCGGAACCAAAACGGCCCAGAAACGGTCGACAAACAAGGCTGGCTGCGCCGCTTTTCGATTTTTCTACCAGGTAATTCCGATCTGCGGACCGCCACATAGTCCTGGGCCAAGGAAAGGGCGTAAATACTACCCTCCAAGAACCGCAGCGGCCAGGTTGTTAGTCTGGTGGCTTTTTAACTTTTAACCCTTCCACTACTGAAAACCAAATTCACACATAAGTATAAAGGTAGTTCACAAGGTCACACTACGAGTAGTCCCAAGTATTTTGTTCCCGAAACCGCCAGTCAGTGCGGTTCTAAACGGGTTAAGCCCGGTGTTGTGTATGTATCATAGCCTACCGTAGTCTATGTTCGTGTTTGAAAAAAATTGAGTATTTACGCACGAGTATTTACTCAAGAGTATGGGAGCGCTCTATGTGTTACAGGGTCTATTTAGGCCCCTCCGTTGGCCGTGTACCATCCTACATCCTACATAAATATGCCAGTACAGCAGTTTCAGCAGTTAATCATCTCCTATTTTGGCTAAGGCTCGCGGCTTATTGTGACGTCAACGTTGAGCACAGGCTCTTAAAGGCTATTATATAGGATTTAGAGTGGCGTCCTTGCTGAGCGCAAATAAATGCTTACCTTGGTACGTAGCTGTAAATTCTTAAATTACATAAAAACTCAACCTGAAATTATTAACTGCCAAATTCTTAACACATACCTGGTACCAGGGTATTGCGTACTGTACACAGTATACCAGGTACAGGATCACTCGGACTACTGTAAATACCATACGATATAGCAATGCATCGTAATGTTACGTAGTGTTGTGGAGTGTTTTATATAATACGTAAGCGAGTAAGCTATAGATGAGATATGAAATGTCAGTGATCTCATGTCTTGTAGAATAGGTGACGTCAAACTTGTCTCTGTCGGTCGAAAATATACACCAAATGGAGTATTTTCTAGATGAAGCAAGTACGTAGGCATATAAGGGAGCTAGACTTTGTGCATACGTTTCCTGTTGTATCCGTGGTTTTCATCTTTCGGGAATGATTTGAGTGATCAACGTTGAAGATCATGCTGCACATTGTCGGAGGGCAGGCATCATAAAAATAATAACAAGAAATATAGGTGATGCCCCAGGTAGCAGCATCGGACATTATCGCAGTACGACTATCTACCTTTTGTCCTTTCTGTTGTGTGTGCTGTCTGGGATACGAATGAAATAAACATGGAGAATGAATGAGATATTGAAGGCGGCCTACCCACCACCGCCACCCTGCGTACCCACCCGGGAGACTCATAACATTAAAATATATCGGTGGCATTAGTCTCACTCCTTTCCCGTGTCCGCGTGCTCCGACCCACCCGCCCTAGCTCTCCCGGAGCCAGAAGGAGGTGGTGGCCCTTGGCGTCTCGCTCGCCAACGAATGCCCTCACTGCGCATACATACACACGGCTATGGGGGCGGCCGCAGGGTCGGACGTGGCTTTCAAGGATTTGCAGCATTTTTATCAGAGCAGAGACCCACACGCCGCATTTCCGATCTCAGACGGTCAGGATCCATTCAACAATAAGCTTGCGGCGTGGTCCATCAAACACCGCGACGGAGAGGGACGGGAGACCGCTATGCCATGCAAGGTGAGCTGGTGTATTTAGCGATTTCGTCGTGCAGTACCCTGTACGAAAACGGTTGCAGTATACTGTATACAGTACTGGTATGAAGCAGACGTTTTTGCCGAGCAGCTTCATCCGTGGTGCGATTCGTGTCTGATCGTGCTGTTCGCTTGTGAATTAATTACTGCAGGTATTTGTTCTCAACTCTGCCTTATGGCTATGCTTTGTGTGGTATGATACTCCTGTCACGGGAACGAGTGTTGGGCGGTCTTTGATGCAGGGACATGTAAAAAGATATTCCGTCGATTCAATGTTCAGGCGTTTCGACAAGCTCCAACGAAACAAGTACGCGTAGACTGTGGTGTGTGGAGCCCCCTAGCAGCACACCGCTGTAAGCGATCAAATAACTAAAAGACAAGTGAGTCTTAACGTGTTCGTACTGTGAACTCTTAGTACCGTTCTAGAGCGCACCTTCAAGGATGCGTTGCACCTTCTTTGACTCCTGTACTCCTGGAACAATCCCCCACTACGTAATTCAAAGAAGTTTGTGCCTAAACGGTGAGCGCAGTTCTGGACGAGTTAAATCGTACGCACAACTTGTGTCTGTATTTGGGGGCGAGTCCTAAAAGTCAGCAGAGCAACCGATCAGCGACCCCCCCCGTGCGCCCCGCTGTCCCGCCTTTCCCTTCTTGGTATGCGGTGGCAAAAGCCGGAGCAAGTGCCGGAAGTTCTGGGGACGGCTATGCTCTTCTCGATCCTAAACCGCGTTGTCGACAGGTGAGCGATCATTGATGATATACCTACCGGTTACTTCAAGGTTGAACGTTGAATTCCTAGCAGTTGTCCCACCTTCCCGGCCACGAGAAAACCTCCAAATGTTCTGTGTTTTAGTGTTAGCCTGCGCTGATTAATTGCCATGTAAATGCATGTAGGTTGGGCTTAAGATCCATAACGGTGCTATCGGCTACGATATGTTGCTACCACAGCCCATATCAGCTGTAGGCGCTTCCTCTGTCCACGAACTGTCCACGAACTGCGTGTCGCATCTTTCCAACCAATCGAGAAGGAAAAAAGTATATGAAAATTACGCTCCACGCTGCGGGTGGATTGCTTCCCTTCAAAGCCATCAATATCTCCTCCTAGCTGATCGCTTGTCTCCTTAGCATGGCTGGTGGAATCGGCATGACCCAGCCCTGCCAGAAATGTTCAAAATTTGCATGCCCCCCACGTACCTAGATATTCTAGGATGGTTTTCACTCCCGGAAGGTTTCCCTCTTCGCTACAAGTAGTTAGGATTGTCTTTTCTGGTCTCGCGATCAGCTCGGGTACTCCGAGTGTTTCCACCCATAGGCCAAAGGCCCTCAACACCCCCCATGCGGTGTCTCGTCTCAGGTACACGTTAACCTGTACCTGGTACCTGGTACAAATTGTAGGAGTTACCACTCAGGGACACAAGCCACAAACCCTGTTAAACGTGTGCTGCCAACTCAGCAAGAAACTCTTCAGACTTTCACGGTTCATTCAGGCCTTCCATCCAACGGTGCAACAAGCGTTTCACACTGTTCCAGGTGCATTCCGACGAAATAACCAGTACCCACTTTGATATATATATGCAATTGTATATATGCTTTGGTGTGTCGCGGTGCACCGTCTGCACAATAGTATTGCACCTCCTACACCGGATTCTACGACGCTCTCCGCATTAGTGTGTTCCCTCTCTGCCCTTGATCCACGAAATCGTAGCCTATAAACGATCGCTACACTACAGAAGGGGATAGGGGATGGCCACACAATGTTAAACAGGAAGAGGTCAAGATACGCACAACGTGTGCATGTTATATTTGGACAAAAAGTAATACGCGCCCAACTGTTGGAGGTGTCTCTGTTCGGAGTAGGTGCGGTCCTACACAGAGGGGTGCGTGTTGAATGTGCAAATTACTCAATCAAGCAATAAATTACTACAGTAGTGTCCCCCTCCCCTCTCCCCCCCGTTCCACTATTATTATGGTTAGCTTCGTCTCGAAGTCAGAAGGAGGTCCGATGTTTCCGCTTCCAATGCGCATGCATGATGATGAAATTCAAACCAGCATCCCTGATGCTTCAGCGAGAGATCAACTGGATTATGTCGTGGATAGGGGATAACTACAGTATCTCCTACCCTGGTATACCGTATCCTGCAATGCACTCTGCATCCACTCCTCCCCCCCCCCCCTCCCCCCCTCCCACACTTCTGGTTAGCTTCGTGTCGAAGTCAGAAGGGGGTCCGATGTTCCCGCTTCCGATGCGCATGCTGATGAAGTTCAAGCCAGCATCCCCGATGCTCCAGCGAGCGATGAGCTGGATGATGTCATGGATGATGGACAAGGAGGACAGCAAAGTCCAGGCGGGGCAGGTCCTCAAGGAGATCAACGAGGTGAACTTGATTACCTTGAAGTTATCTTGTTTTGATATTAACGTCCATGTTTCTGTCGCTTCAGCACGCAGCCCTTAGTTCTTAACAGGCCTGCGGCCTGTCTCCGCAAGACTTGTTTAACCTTCAAGCCCGTGCTGCAAGCCCACCGTGCTACCTCAATCGCACGTGCAGTACAGTAGTCTCAACAATAGTTTACCCCCGAGCCGTAGTTGAACCTCTTACTGCAACGCCTGGCGTTCGTGAAACAGTCAAAAATCACTTCTAGGTCGTCGCAATTTCCTTTCCCGCTCCTTAGTCAAAAGTCGCCCCTAGGTCACCGCAATTACATTTCCCGCCCCGCTTGCTTGTATTAGGTGACCCCGATCGTAAAGGGCATCGAGGGGTGCGGAGACGACGCCCCCCTGGAACTCCCTAAGGAGCTTTCATGGGCGGGGGGCGACCCCGTAATTGGCGCAGCTGTGTTCTTCTTGGTATCGGAGGCGGAGTTGATGGCGAAGGCGTTTGTGCCCTTGGGGTTGGTGTCGCACATGAAGTCTTGGGCTTCGACTTGGGATGGAGGCAAGGCCCCACGCGGCCCGCGTGAGAATTGGCTGGCTCCTGCGGTAAGACAGACGTGCATGGGGAATGCGAACGTAGGCATGTGTTGGAGTCATCCCACGGTAGGGGTAGCACTTTTTGAGGTCAAGCTTTCCTGACCGGTGGGGCTTCTGAAGTGAGGAACTACCGGTTGGTATGCTAATTTTACTAGTGTCTTTGTTTTAGGACTAGCCGATTTATAGAAATGTTGATCGGGTTGCGCGAACGAAAATCTTGGAAGTCATGTTTCGGGTGAGATCTTGAGCGCCTCATGTCAGGAGCTCAGAAGCTTATTGCTGCACCCCTACCGTGGGATGACTCGTTGAGCGATTTTCACAGGAGCGATGTTGAGTCGCTTGTGCGCTGTTCACTATTTTCCGTCTCGGTTTATTTTTCCTTCGGGGCGAGATTGCCGACACAACGTTGTTAAGCCAAGATGGCGACTGACTGCCTTCTGTTCGGTGGGCAGACGGTGCTGCTGGTGTAAAACTAGTCGCTCGAGGTCTCGTGGAGATCGGGTACCAGCGAAAGTTGGGTCGTTCTTCGAGAAGCGCCTACATTTAGGGGACTGCACCGTGAGGGTGCCGGAGACTCAATAGCTATGTTGTTCTCACACCCTCATCCCACACTTTGCGCGTTGAATCGTGTTTTTGTCGATACTATCAATACTGTATACATACGTGCAAAGGTTCAGGAAAGCACAATCGACCAGGAGGACAAGGAAGCGGTGGCGATGCTGCGGCTGATGCTGGTCACCGTAGTGGCGAGCTACACGATCGACGAGCATCTTCTCAGCGAGTGCCAGGTGGGTGTGGGTGTGGGTGTGGGTGTGAGTGTATTTGTGGCAAGTATGTTCCTTGTCCCCTCATAGAATTCCATGCGTTCGTAGCTACTTCCGTCGGTTTTGCCATGACATATATTAATTTGATGTATCCAAAGTTTGGCCTATTTATTGTCAGAGATTTACAGCATGTGCCAGAGTTGACAGTCCTGGAAGCGGATACGCTTTCGGGCGTGATCTCATGCCATGGCAGGAATGCGTGCGGTCCAAGCCACACACAATGCTGGAATGAGCTGCACCTGTGCACTGTGCAGAGGGTGACACAGAATGACGCCTCCGAATGATGGTCTCTGACTTCACAATACTCGCGTTAGAACGGCCTTCAAGGGAAACCACCGACATGTAGAGAACGCCCATCCGTGTTTCTCGTTTTTTGAACGCAATGGGGTTTCTAATTTCGCAGCTAGCGGGACAAGATAAAGGTTCACGTCGTTAGATCGTATCTACAACTCGCGCGAAAGCGGGATACCTGACCCTCTGCTCCTACTATAGACACGCATATATAAGCGACTATCTGTTGTTCGGAAACAATACTGTCGCCAACACCTCCATCAGCGTGCTGCGGCTTGGCCAAAGTGACCCCACCGTATCAATGTCCTCCCTTGTCTGGTTAAATCAGCGCTGATTCCCCTCCCCCACCCCCCGGGCCTGTCGCCTTTCGTCACTGAATCGCACCAGGAGTATCACGGATTCCGCGGCACCCACGCCGCCGTCCATTGGGCGGCGTTCCTTGCAGCCCAGCGATTGTGCCAGCTTGCTGTTGCCGTTTAGGTCACACCTTGATGACCAAAATGGGAATCTTGCCGCGCGAGCTAAATGTAGCGCAAAACGAGACGGCAGTGGAGTCACTCCCTTGACTTATGTGGGAGTCTTGCCGTGCGGGCTATATAAATAATCGCGAAAAGAGAGGACAGGTTGGCGATACTACTGCTGTGCGCTACCGCTGCATAGTTTTGTCTTGATGAAGGTATCATTACGTATCGAGGACTGAGTGACGGCAAACGCTTGCAGTTGCGGGAAGTTGAAGAAAGTACATGAGTGGTGCTTTTTGTTTGCTCCATCCAACTATCCCTCTCATGTTTGAAGATTTTATGTTTAGGGAGTTGTCTTCCCTCCACCCCCCCCCCCGCCATTTTTGCCATTTCCTCTTGCGGCTTTCTGGGTTTGGTATTTTTTAAAGCACCCTCCTCATGTGATTAGTAATCGTGGTACAGTGATGGTCTCCCTATAGTGCCCGGTATGTATAGTGCCCAATACTGGTATACTACTCTGCGTAGCAGGTCCCAGTCGTGCCAAGTGATTTCATTGGAACTATACCGGCAATAGGTACTATTCAGCCGGCACTATAGGGAGACCCTCACTGAAACTAGTAAATACCCGGTAGGAAATAAGGTATCGATGTGAGGTGTTGACGTATGAGCTTCCTTCGGGGGAAATGCCACTGGGTGGAATTTGGCGCATGTCCACAGATCGTGAACGTCCTTCTTAGCGCTTGGGCTTGCTCTTGTTGTCGCCGAGGTACAGTATCTCTTTTTTGAACCGATGAGAGCGCAGGTCTTGCAAGGGGGGTCGGTAATTGGCGATAGCATCAGATCAAATAAACGTATTTCGCGATCTGTTGTTTTGGGTTCGTTGATGACGCTCCCGTTGATGACGCTCCAGTTGTCGTACAGGCGAATACTTTAATGTAGGAGGTTCGCACCCCCCCTCATGTTTCCTGTGTGTATGCCGGGGAGGATGTCCGCCATAATTGGCAGAGTAACAAAGGATGCCCGTATACATGGTACGGTAAAAACCGCTTTTAATACACAGCAGAGGTCTTTTTTTGTTGCTGGTTTTGATGCAGATTTTGGCCGCACGTCCTTTGATTACATGAGTAATGTATCGCCCGTACGCATGCTCAAGGGGTGGGTGGCGCCGTAGCCCCTGGTGTGTACCCATTCGCCCTCATGATTCTGATGTGGTAATGCAATCTAGGGCCACAACAACGCTTGCCGCAGGAATGTACATAGCGTTGGCGAAGGAGAGGAAGTTGCAGCATACGGAGCCTCTACATGCTTCCCCCTCTTCTTTTTTTA
The DNA here is from genome assembly GCA_037833945.1 of Alaria marginata. Classification (NCBI taxonomy): domain Eukaryota; class Phaeophyceae; order Laminariales; family Alariaceae; genus Alaria; species Alaria marginata. Next base: position 8,376 of record JBBMKB010091695.1, read on the forward strand.
AGTACTGTATCTGTTTTGTTTTGCACATGTGCTTCGTTTGTAATAAGCCTCCCCTTTCTCGAATGACACGTACGTTTTGCAAAGTATGGTTCGACACTACAGTTGTCCCTTTTGTTTTATATTTCGTGTGTTCTCCGTTGTGTACTTTGTGGCCGCGGAACTTGCGTGTATCTCTCCAGGGAGAAGAATCAGCGTGGACCCTGGGTGTGCTCGTAGTTGTCATGGAGTAGAAAAAAAGGTTTGACTTGAAGACGGCAGCAACAACAAAACAGTGTGTGTGTTAAATGTGCGCCATAACCACTGACCCATAGTCAACGCTGACTGTGTCCGTGTTTATGGTGCGTACTTAACAATAGCTCGATCCCGGGTCCGAATCCCCGCGAAGTTCGTCTTGGCTTTTTTTTTAGGAGAAGTGCGTGTCTGCATTGTTCATTATAAGACTTCGTCCTTTGGTGCAAGTCGGTCCGTCCGCTTAAAAGGGCAAGAAAAGGCACTTGGCTTATTTCCGATCGAGCACATCGATCCATCCGGGTAGTATGCATCACAGAACGGCAACGCTGATTTCAAGGGGTCGCAACCCTTGGGTTAAATCCAGGGTCCGGACGGACCCCGGATGTTTGTGGTATTATTTTTAAACGACGCGTGCTACACGATACAGGCAGCACCTACCTTCCTATAGACCGAACCAGTTCTGACGGATGGGGCTACTCCGCCGAGGGGCTGCTCAATGTTGTTTTGGAGCGTCATTTTGTTTTGTCATGTGCAGACCAAAATATAAAGTCGCTGTCTGTCGACTAAACTATAACCTCGTTTGGCCTGTCAGTGTTACTTCCCCGGTTACTCGCGCGGTGGCTTAACAGTCTTTCCTTTTGTTTTCAAGAGGGTGGATGCTATACCTAGTATATGAGCGCCAGGGTCACCCTTTTTTGTAGGTACGCGTCGGCGTGCGCACTTTTCGTACCCATGACAGGTTATGAGCCTCGTTTCCAGGACGGCTATACTACAGTAGTTCCGGACACATCGGAGAATGACAGCTTCGAGGACACGAAATAAAGTATTTGTTTAGACAACTGCGCGAAGACCTCTGATAGTTTTGCTTGGAATGTGGGGTAGTTGTGAGCAAACCCAGCTTGGTGACTTGGGTGGTGGGTTCCGCTGGATTCAAAACCACACAATTTGTGTTCGACTACTCGTTACGTCGGGAAGGTGACAATGGTGCAGGGTAGCTATAACTTGCCACGACCAATACCAGTGGCCACAAGCAACTACCTCGACGGCCATGGGATACCGTGTCACCGAGCCCTTTGTCCGCGCCGAAAGGGTGTGTATTTTTGTTTCCACTCGGTGTTTGGCATAATGCAGACCAAAGCGAGGAAAGCAGCCAGACCCTTCATGATCCCAACCACCTGATATGCCTTCAGGTGCCTCTTGATTGTGGGACTTGTAAACGCATCGATCAAAGTTGAAACGACGAAATCGATGAGATATTGATGGCATGCACGACAACAGGCAAACACATGGAGATGTCAAGTGGTTTGACTTATGAAGGCCATAGCGTAGGCTATGCGCTGAAAGTTGGGCCGATGCGATGCTATCGTATGGGGAACGGTGTGTGAGTCGTATGGGTGCGGGCGTGGTGAGTGTAGGAGAGCGAAAGAAAACCTTGCCCGGGTTCGCATCGGAAAGCGATGTGCACAGACAGGGTGCTTAAAAACGCTGCAGTAAAATCTGCGGGAAAAGGTAGGTGCTTCAAAATGAAACTCGTTTTCAAAAATTGTATTCCCGAGAGGTAGAACCGAAGAGTAAAACCTTAGGAATTAAGCTTTCGCAGTTCGTGCGTGAATCATTACGACCCGCCGATTGGCTGGCTACTGCTAGACGCTTGGCTTTTTTTTTTGTTTGGTGTTTTCATGGGATGCTGACAGAAGCCAAGCACCCCCCTAGACTGGTTTGGAAGCTACACTATAACAATAGTGTTAGGCGTTGTGAAGAAGCGCGGCTTCGATGCACTTTCCGAAACCTTCAGGTGCTTGGAAATTTAAATTCGTTGTCATCCGTTGCGGCTCATCCTGTACGAGTGTGTCCTGGCGCTACCTTTGGCTTTCTCAGGACGACATAGGGCGAGGAAATAAAAAGACTCGCCACCACGTGTGGCTCCATATATGTATGGAGATCCAGACGGAGGACACCTAACAAAAAACAGGACACAAAGAAAGGCAGGCTTGAGATTTGCAGGAAAACAGGAAATCCGGGAGCCGTTACACTGAAGATGGTGTGGAACGTACACTCCGCCACATAAGAAACACAGCCTGGATCGGTATCGATGTTTCTTATTATTAATTGGTGCACTGCTACGCAAAAACAAATCAATGCGGGTGTACAACCATTCCGCAGAATAGTCTCTAAACGCGTAAACGCCGTTCGAACAGGGTAACGGGAGGCTTCAGCAGTGTAGCGGACACATAATTCAAGGAAACCTCGATTACGAATGCCTCTCAGGTACTGAATGGTCGACAAAGGGTACCCTTTTCCTCTGCTGCCGGGGAATCATTTAAACAGTCCACTAGTGCTGACCAATAAACACTACCCCGTAATATAACCCTATACAAAATCGAAAGAGGCATACCACCAGTCAGCGCCGTCCGACAAAAAAATGCCCAACGTTGACAACGACGCCCCCGCTCCATCAACCAAACAACGATAAATCAAGGTCGCATGGCACCACGTGCACGACAACATATTACCAATAACCCATTTCATGATATGGCGCGTTACCGATCATCGTAGGTAAGTCTAGAGAAATATAAGTAAATATAAAGGATTATACATAAGTACA
>JBBMKB010091706.1:0-11210 GCA_037833945.1 Alaria marginata
TTGTTGTTGTTGTTGTTGTTGTTGTTGTTGTTGTTGTTGTTGTTGTTGTTGTTGTTGTTGTTGTTGGTGTTGTTGTTTTGGTCGTTGTTGGTGTTGTTGTTGTTGTGGTCGTTGTTGTCGTTGCTGTTGTTGCTAGCATTGCTGTCGCTCCTGCTGTTGCTGTTCCTAATGTTAGTGTGCTGCTGCTGTTGTTGGGCATCCAGAGCACTGCTGCTTGCCAGTCGCTTGTATCCGGCGAGCTAGGGCTGCAAGCGAAGCCCAAGTCCACGGCGAACAAGGTTTTGTATTATATACAAGGTTTATGCGGCTGACGCCGCTCGTCTAAAGAAGCGAGTCCATAATCTTGGTAAATGCCGCAGTGCATTAATATTTGTCTATTACGAAGACGGGTCGTCTCTTGACAAGTGTTCCTGTTCGGGAGATAGATATGATTTATCACGCATCTAATAGTTTTCCACGGCATGCATGAGATAAGGTTGCTGTTGGGCGACCGGTCCGCCTTTTAAACAGCCCGTAGAAGATGTCTACCGTCAGTGTGTGTTTCTGCCTCGACATGGCCAGGCTTCGACTAGCCCTACCCTGATGACTTTTTACACTCCCCTTGAAAGTGTAAGCTTTTGCTCTTTGCTTTCTTTTTACCTTTGGCCCCCTGAACTCCTTTTTGAAAGTTGTATGGCTTTTATTAACACAAGCATAAATTGCCATTCACTGGTTGTAACCTCTGCATTTCAGATCATACAAAACAAGCCCTGCTGAGATGTATTCTTTCTGGTTATAAACCCGACATGAAGCACTGACCAATACTCCATCGTCCGCTGAGACCGGCTGCCTGGATAGTGATATGGGCAATTTTTATAGGCGTATACCATGCATAAAGTGAATCGAAAGGAACCTAAAGCCGAATGTCCATTGGTATTTATTGTGACTTTAGGCGCAATCACCAAACTATATACTTGACGCTTACCGATGATAGTTGTAGGAAGGTTGGGATGCCCGGGAGGAGATAAATCATTCCTTCAAGAAAACATGATCCATTCGTGATCGGGTGCAATATAATGTATGTTGTGTCCGTTCAAAGCCTGGTTCAAAGTGTATATTGTCAGTGTAGGGAACTGCACGCGTTTCACTGGTATCTTCCAGGTGAACACATTTCGACTGTTTCGTGCAGGGGGTAATGTGCGCCTTTCCGCCAAACGAACATGTTTTTCGCTCGACGCGTGGTTTTCACCGTCGAACACTGAGTTAGTCAGTTTTTTGGCTTTGCCCCAGCCATCAACATGACCTCTCTTGCCGGAAGCAAGTCTAGACACATCATAGGCCATATACTTGTGAGCATTCTCCTCACATCGGACTGGTCAGATCTGTGTCTATGGCGTCTGCCTCTCAAGACAGATGGGTCCGGGGTCAATGATATCTGCATGGTGTACGTATCTTTATGCTGGGTACGACCCGCATGATCATCAGTTGTTTAAAAGATGGTTCTTGAGCAGGATCTACACTACATATATTTGGCGCAATGTATATAACCCATTAATCTAACACCTTCTATTATGATCAAGATCGTTATCTTTCTGGCGTGTCTCCGTTTATGAAAACCTCGAAGTCGCCTCATTTCAGTATCGATGACATGGACGGCAGGTGTCACAGCTTAGCCCAAAGCTTCCTTCCCAGTTTTAGAAAACAACCTGAAATAAATGTCGGTTTGGTTAAGCATGGAACATAGCTTGATTGTTTGGTTTGTATGATTTGTATTAGCGCATACCTTAACCCATATAAATATTATATTTGCAACAAATTTTGGATCGTTCACTCGGAAGTCAATACTATACATCTATATCCTGAAACAAACACTTTTTTTTGTACATGTCTAGCTATTTGTTTTTGAAAACATCAACTTTGTTTTATGGGCGTTTTGAATGCCGTTATCTAACTCTGCACTTGAAAAAGTACTTAAATCAAGCTATTATTTTTTTCGTTCTCAATAGCAATCGTCAGGTTTGGCATTGTATGTTCATTTTCCAGGATCAGAATAAATATTATTCCAGACCCGGTGATGACTTTCTGTTTCCATGTATATTGACAGCATGCTAATTCGCGCTCGTACTTGAAATAAGATGAATTAATCTTGCGGAGAGGGTTCAGAACATTTTGTTTCGTTTTTATTCTTAGCCAAGCGAACGAAAATCAGCCGTACCAGCTATTACGGGGGAACGTAGTTAACAGGACCAAAAAATTGGCAGTAAAAATAGATAAATATATAGATTTTTGTGTCTACCGTAGGTCCTGTTAACTACGTTCCCCCGTAATAGTATAGTTACACGGCGGAACTGACGGTGCATTCAACAAAACACTCGGCAAGAGCAACAGTAGCAGCGACGCGTGGCAAGGACCTACGTGCTTGAGGTCCTCTTTAACACGTAATGAGAGGACGAACTTATTTCCGTAGTTGTCGGGAAGCAAAATCAGCTCCTACATAGGCGTGGCTGCGTGCGAATTCGCTTTCCATGTACCGGGATTTCCTTTTATCTAACCACGAGTTAACATACGCCAAGTCGCAAAGTCGACGAGCCAACCCACCACAGGCTTGTGACCAGGCTACTAGAGCAACACGCACGCAGCAGTTGCTGCCACAAAAGTGCCTGCGACGAGCAATGCTTCCAGTACGCCATACTGTGTTCGATCCCCGCTTTTTCGATGTCTATTTCATCTTGTATGTTATGGTATCTGGTCATCTCGACGAACATCCCTCTCCCCTGCACCTAGCACGACTTCCCCTTCAAGCTCTTCCCTCATTTGCCTATGAGACGTGTCAGCACCCAGTCAAGCCGCCCGAAACGATGGCTCTTACTCTCGGCCAATCACTGCTGCCTATGTTTTTCGCTGCAGTTGATGTGTATTCCTGTAAATACTGGTATAGGGTGTGTTTTGTACTTTGCGTTGAGCCCTGTGTGTCTCACGGTATGTCTTTGACTGACATAAAATCTCTCTTGACACTAAAACACTGACATACAATTATTTATCGCCAATATATTCTAGATTGGAAATAAACAATTTAGGTTCGTGAAAAAGAGATCTTCAAACACTGCTCTGCCTGTGGGTTTTTGAATTACTACCGGAGCAATACGCGTGTTATCTTCTCGTTATAGAAATATTTTCAGTCTGAAAAATGAATATTAACTTAGGCCGAAGTTATCCAATAACCGTGCGTCAAACTTATGATTCATCTGACTTAGTTTTATCGATTCCTCTAAGATACTATACTCCACCGGCCACCTCCCCTGCTGAGTTTCCGCAGGTGTTTCTCTGCTAATTGAATCTGCAACGAGCATGCAGGTTTGCTCACATCCCTCCTGCACGCGGAATGCGTCTTTCAACGTCGAGGGTAGCAAGACGACCACGTACTGCGAGCAACATGCTGAAGACGGCATGGTTAGCGTTCGTGGCAAGCGGTGTTTAGATGATTCCTGCAGCAACCGCCCATACTTCAGCGTCGATGGTAGCAATACAGCGGCGTACTGCAAGCAACATTCTGAGGACAGCATGGTTTACGTCCGTATGAAACGGTGTTCAGATGATTCTTGCACCGAGCAACCGAGCTTCAACGTCAAAGGTAGCAAGACAGCGGCGTACTGCAAGCAACATGCTAGGGACGGCATGGTTAACGTCCGTGCCAAGGTGTGTTTACATAAATGATGCACAAAGCGGTCGTACTTTAACGTCAAAGGTAGCAAGACGGCAGATTACTCCAAGCAACATTCTGAGGACGGCATGGCTAACGTCTGTAGCAAACAGTGTGTACATAGCTCTTGCGTGAAGCGGGCATACTTCAACGTCGAGGGTAGCAAGGCTGCGGCGTCCTGCATGCTACATGCTAAGGACGGCATGGTTAACGTTCTTAACAAGATGTGTTCCCAGGACTCCTGCAACACGCGACCAAGCTTCAATGTCAAGAGTAGCAAGACGGCGGTTTACTGCAAGCGACATGCTGAGGACGGCATGGTTGACGTCCGTAACAAACGGTGTTCACATATCTTCTGCAAGAAGTTGCCATTCTTCAATGTGGAGGGTAGCAAGACTGCGGCGTACTGCAAGCAACATGCTGAGGACGGCATGGTTGACGTCCGTAACAAGCGGTGCTTCAAGGACTCCTGCACCAAGCGACCGAGCTTCAATGTCGAGGGTAGCAAGACGGCGGCGTACTGCAAGCAACATGCTGAGGACGGCATGGTTGACGTCCGTAACAAACAGTGTTTATATATCTCCTGCAAGAAGTGGCCATATTTTAACGTCGAAGGTAGCAAGAAGGCGGCGTACTGCAAGCAGCATGCTACGGATAGCATGGTTGACGTCCGTAACAAACCGTTTTACAAGGACTCCTGCACCAAGAGACCAAGCTCTAATGTGGAGAGTATCAAGACGGCGGCGTACTGCAGGCAGCTTTCCGAGCATGACATGGTTGACATCCCTAACAAACTGTGTTTACGTCACTCCTGCATGAAGCGGCTATACGTAAACGTCGAGGGCACCAAGACCGACGCGTACTGCAAGCAACATGCTGAGGACAGCATGGTTAACGTCCATAGCAGACGGTGTTCACATAACTCCTGCATGAAGCGACCATGCTTCAAAGTCGAGGGTCGTAGGACTGCGGCGTACTGCAAGCAACATGCTGAGGACGGCATAGAGGACTTAAGTAACAAGCACTGCTCACACGGTGCTTGTACCTGGCCAGCGGGTTTCAAAGCAAACAGCAGCGAGACGGTAAGGTACTGCAGGAAACATGCCGAGCATGGCATGTTGGACGTCTCCCGCAAGCGGTGCATACACCACCCCTGCCTTGAGCAGCGGTGTGGTGTGTTGACCGGCTGTACTGCCAGGTCGTGCTCCCGGCACATAGGTAACCTCTTGAACGGCCCAGTGATCAACTTGTTTGTACGGTGCAAGGTTGCGGGTTGTCGGAAGCTGTCAAGTTGGGGCCTCGATGGGAAACAGCCTACCCACTGCCATGACCACGGCCCTCTCGAAGACGGGCTCATCTGTACTGCCGCAGTATCTCGCCGCACAAGACATCGTAGCATCGCATCCGACAGTGACGTTATAGGTGCCTCGTTTGACGTGATAACTGAATGCTTCTTTTAAAATTGAAAAAGAGGGTATCCCTTTTTGTCCCACACATAGCTTCGACTGACGGGCGTCATCGACAGAGTGATACCCAATATCGTTGGAACCTCTGTTTTGCTTTTTATTTATTTTTTAAAGAATCTATAAGCTGTGGATCGGACATTGTGATCAGCAAATTGTGCTACTCGTTCTAAAATTGTGAGTAAAATATATGCTTCACAAGTGAGAGACGGCGTAAACGCCAAAAACGCCTTTACTATAGCTTTTTAAATCCCAAGCGGAGTATTGCATTGTGGCGGTTGTAATCCAGAAATATCTTGTGGAGTGCCTCTGGCGGGCAAAAACAAACAACTGGAGATGTAACGTTTTGGTTTTGATTCGCTGCACTTGACGATGAATTGGGAGCGGAACGACTGCAGGGAGGCCAATCTGATTGAGATTTGGGGTTTGATTTAAAAATTTGAGACGTTCTATTTTTTGGCATTTGAAATTCGATTTTTCGGGTATTTGAGAATCTTATATTTGAGTTCTCTATTTGAGTTTTGACTACGTGTGGAGTTAATGATACACTAGTTTTAACTATTTTTTACCTAGTCGATGACCGCGTTTCACACTTCGACCGGGAATACTGGGTGTTGATTACTGGGTGGATGTTGGAATTTTTGTTTTATATTTTGGATGTTGGATATTGTGTATTTGGTTTTTGGTGATTTCAGGACGACGTGTACACAAGCACGACGATACCGCAATCAAGAAAGGCTGTAGAACCAACGTCATATCCCGTGCACGATTTGTGTTCTATTTTGTTGTTGAGCAATGTCGATGAGATGTGTGACACTATAGTCCTACGTAGATGGCATGTGGATGCTCATGTGTTCTATATTATATACTCGTGAACACGTCGCGACCGGCGCCCCCGAGTGATTTTTGTTCTTTTTGTTGAACCCGCATGTTGTATGTACCTAGTAATACGAGCTATTGGAGTATTGGAGTATCAGACACAGCTTGCAAAGATGAGTTTCGACCAAATTCTCGATCTCACAGCTGAAGTGCATTTTTAAACATATTAGTATACCACAACCTAAGTCTAGTCTTCTCCTGCGCGCTCGTCTCATTACTGAGCCGCGCGTCACCCTACCCTCTACGCCAGGCAGCTAACTTTGCGCTCGGAAACTTTCCAACAACCTCGTGCTGAGTTTGCTTCGGACCGGATCACATTTTCATTGGCCCTCCGGTATCTGACCCTTGTCCCTGAGTGTTTTTACCTGCCGACCTAAAGCCGGAAACCGTGAGGATGCGAAGGCGAACGAACCATGTGATTACTTGTTGCGGAAGCGGAGCGGCTACTACCGTACCACAATTTCAGCATGGCCTTAAAGTTGGCCGCGGACAGACCAGACATATCCGCGACCGTTGCCGTGGACATTCATATTGCGCGCGTACGCAGGCGCGAACATTACCGTGGACACAGCGGCAGAAAAATCCACGGATATCTGCGGTCAAGTCATCGGACGCCCATAGCGATTAGTGCATCTGACGTCCATGGACGTATCCGCGGACGTTTGTCGACATCCGGAGATGTCGGTGGACACGTCAACGGATATTGGTGGGACATCCGTAGACGTTCGCAGCTGTGTTGGCGTATAGCCGCCGACGTTCGCGGACGTCCACGGAAAAGGCCGCAGACTGTTCTTAAAAACAGAGGACACACTGTACGTCCTTCCACATAGACTTCACCCCATAGAAGGCATTAACGAGATAGGTTTCGACAACTTGTTTTGTTGTATCGAGGTTATCAACTGTTTAACTCCCAGCCATCTCGAAAGGGTCGAATCGTCAGCGGCAATGTGGACAAGCGGTGAAATAAACAAAAACACCCCTCCCCGCTGACATTTCCCGATTTTTGTCACACAGATGATTGAGCATTCCCAGCACCCGCCGATGTCTATATATTGTTTTGGTTGTTCGCGACCGAAGAAAGTGGCTTTATCCGGCAGCTCTGCCGTAGACTGTTCGCAAAAATATAAAACACAACGTACATCTCTTCACCGAGACTTCACCTCATGGAAAATGCGTTATCGAGATAGGTTTCCGGCAACTTGTTTAGTTGTATTGAGTCTATCAACTGTTTAACTCCCAGTAAGCCCGAATTAATTATTCTGTCGGTGGCAATCAGGACAAGCGGTGGAAGCAAGCGACTCCCTCCCACCACCCGACAATATCCGGCTGTTGTCGTACAGATTATTCAGCGTTCCCAGAACTCGCGGATGTCCGTGTAATGTTTTTGATGTCCGCGACCGAAGAAAATGGTTTCAGCCGGCACCGGTGACAGTCTGAGCGGCCAAACTACGGTGGACTCCACCTTTGTTGCATGCTATGCAAAGTACGGTAGTGATGGAGCACTTATTTTGTCGAGGGCTCCCTACCAAGGCTACACGAAAACACGTACGTTTCATCAACACAGTGAAAGCCGGGTAAGTGTCTGACCTTCTCAGCACCTCTTGAACCGAGAAACACAACAAACCATGCATCTTTGCCCACCTTCTGTGAAGCCGGCGTGTGTTTTGATGTTCGAATATTTCCTTCAAAATGCTTCCGTTTGAAGTCGGCGGGCGATCCGTGACTTTTTTGTCACAGCCGATTTCTACAAAGTGCATAGAAGGTCGTTTGTTCTGCCCACGTTTTGCTGTGTCGACAACACGGGGGGGTCCTGTCCACCTGTTGTTTCTTAACACAATATCCTATTCGAAACGCTACCGTGAGGCTCTCCACGCTAGTGACACGCTTATCACAGTACGTTCCGGAGGTCGTTCGATTGAGGACCTCTATACCATATTCCAAACCGATGGTTGGGAAAACATGAAATAATAAAACTCAGATCAAACTCCCACGTCCAAGGCGTACACGGAGCACATAAGAATACTACACAACGAGAACAATTACCCGACGATTTAGGGTTGAGAGCCATTCGACGGTAGGGTCGTACTTTCATGGATAACGTTACTGGGCAGTTGAGCTCCCCCAATGACGAACTACAGGTTGTTATGCCAATTATGGTCGCATATTTGGGTCAGGACTGCGCATAGAAATGTTCGTCGGGTTGGTCGAATGAACGTTTTGCGTGCGATATATTGACCTCTTCCTGGTGGGCGGTCAGAACCGTGTGCTACACCCTTAACGTTGAATGTCTCTTGAGGAGACCCATTACTCAAAAACACATATTTCGAAAGAGTGTTTCGTACCCTTACCGAAGGACGCGTCACTTTGGACAACAACACAAAATACGGAAACAGATAATCACTGCCATGGCTTAGGTACACCGCAAACGCCAATCCTAATGTGGGGGGCTTCAATCATTGGACCTGTGTTTGCGGGGGCTTGAGTTAACTCCCGCGAGTGGCCAGCCTATCTTTCTTTGGCCAATTAATATCGCAATATAATGGTTAGCTATGCTGAGTAAACCAGGTCGACTGTATTTAATTTTTAAGGTACAGCGCCGGTCGGAGTATTTCCACGGTAGGGGTGCATTCATAAGTTTGTGAGCACCTGACCCAAGGAGCTTTATGTCTGACCCGAAACAATACTTCCAAGACTTTGGTTCGCGCAACCCGACGAGCAATTAATCCGCCTATCCAAGATCGAATACACGCCTAGAATAAGCATACCAACCGGTAGATTATCACTGTAGGAGCTCAACCGTTCGAAAACTCTTGATAAAAAAAAGTGCAACCCCTATCGTGAGATGACTCACAGAACGAGTGGCTTGACCTCGGTTGTGATGAACGGGAATACCCCGCCTACCGTCTCTTTGGTCCAAACGATTTTTTCAAGATTAAAAACAAATCGGTTGTTCCCCTGCTACGGAGCCCCGGCAGCGTTAAGTTATGTATCCAAACATAATTACAACCTATATTACCAGTTACAGCATGCGTGCGTAACGCCTACAGGATGTTGTGAGGCTGGTCTACTCAGGAGCGCTTCACCTCACCCAAGAAACACTTGCTTTGAGAAAAGTACAAGAGAATACCGATTACGAACTGGCACAGCCCGAGCGTAATCTTAAAAGAACGCGAAACACGACGCTACTCAGACGCTTCCGTTTATATTTTCCATTTTGGTTAGTATTGTGCTCCGCATTGTCGGACGGCCAACACTAAAGCATTACGTCGCTTCCCCCCTTGAAAACATATACTCAGTAGCCACGGAGGACTAACCGCAAAAACAAGTGTGCTACGGTGAAGGGTCTTAACTCCCGGACCTCTATACCTTACCCAAATGCTGATACACGGACATCCTAACAGTTATCCCCGATGAACGACCCTAGGGTATAGGTACTCTACGAAACATTTCGCAAAACAATACCGAACTTCAACTTTGTTTGGGTTATGGAGCCTTGCCAGTCAGAAAACGTTTAAAGAAACAAAAATTGTTGTACCTGTGTTGTAGAACGCATCAAAACTACCACTACAGTAATATTGGAGCGCGTCCGTGCGAACGTGCACGTACGCATCATTGATCGCTTTCAATTCTTTGGCGTTGAGCAGGCGTTTGCAAGGGCAAAGCTTCTCCGGCGCGTTCAGGCAGCTCAACGCCTGCTTCTCCGGCTCGCTCGCGAAGCAATCTCTGCAAGCGCGTGATATTGTTTATCTGCCGCATGCGTTCCAATCTAACGACAAGGCCAACAAACAGGGTCGCCAAAATCCAAGACATTCGGCCGTCTGTTGAACGGGACGCGCTGTATCGTGGGTGGTACGTTGTGCTCGTGCTCGTGTGGGAGCCACCGGCCGGGTACCCTTTCGCCCTCTGCAATGAGGCTTGCCTGTCGAACGACGATCGTGAACCGGAGCACCCGCACGACACGCTGAACTCCGTTGCGGTCGGGGTCACGACATCAGTCCCGTTGCCCGCAAATTCACCTGTAATAGCATTTTTGAGCCGTTTGACGTTTAGATAGGAGATGGGTGGGGGGGGGGGTGTTAGAGAGCTTAGGGCTGAAAATAAACATTTTGTTTAAGACTTTGGATCAGAGTTTTTACATTTAACCGGCGTGTGTGGTTCCGCAGGCCTCCAGGTGACAGCGGTATTATAAGTAGTGTTGTATACTATTTTATCTAAACAAAATCAAACACGTCATCTGTTCTTTCAACAAATTAAGTTGACGACACTCTGCTTTGCGAGCAGCTTGATACTGTTCAGTCGTGAGTGCCAGGGTAAACGTGCATCGATATGGAACGAATGTAAACGAGGCAGGAATGTCTTCTCAACTAAGAAAATATCATATCAACGTTAATAGTGGTAACACCCTCTGGCTACTTCGTGTTTTCAACGACGGGGCTCCTTTAACCTAAATTGTCGAAATGACATTCTTGTGTTGCCATACTATTGCTTTACATCACTAATGCATGCGCTAGGTTGGCGAGGTGCACTTACAGCCTTTCTTGTAAATTATATTTGTTTGGGGTGAATTCCTCCTAGCGTAAGGAGCTCCAGAAAAAATATGTCTCACCTTTAATGTAGCCTGCATATATATTACTGGGGATATCAAGTTGCACATCGGATGAAATGTTTATTGTCCGGCATAGAAGCCGAGTTGTGGGTCAGGGAAAAACGAGCTGCACAAAAATAGACGTGTTAACCTTATTGTGGCATGCATGCAGTAATAAATTGGTGCGAATGAGAGACCGATTTTTACAACGCCTTGACCTAGATAGAGAAATCTAGTCGAGTTGTCGGAGCAATAATACATAATCTGGAACACATGAGGCATGAGCCAATAGAGGCGGACCTAGTGATTTTGAAAATCTTCGGATGCGCTCCACGATGAGAGGTAAAATCCGCACATTTTGTAAAACAAGAACGAATTGCCCGTCTAAGAAGCTCTTCAACCCATAAAACATTATAACTGTATATCTGTTTTTTTTTGCGATATCATTCGCTGTGTCCCTCAACCATGGGTACTCGATTGCGTGAAGCTCGGGAGATATATTAAAGTTGTGTGTTTCGAAAAGGGTGTAGCGTGGGTAGGCAAAATTCGATGCAAATCGACGAGGGAAGAAAGGGCTGCATTCTTCCCGCGATAAAAACTAAGG